>JAQIXL010000311.1:0-37083 GCA_034700245.1 Poikilolaimus oxycercus
GAGGTGATTCTTTCTTCAATGTAAATTCTCTTCATGCTAACAATAAACAAGAGTGCAGAGCCGAGTGAAGTAGCCTATGAGTTTCGAGGCTTGAGCACTTTGCCAAAGTTGCGACGGCCCTTCAACTTGTCGACAAAGCCTGAGAAGAGCATCGACGACGTGTCCATCTTCTCGATGCGAAGAGCATCCTCGCGTAGAATTCCCACCAACTCGTCACTGACACGCTAGAAATCCACCTCTTCATCCTTCACTGAGAGACTCACCAGATTCTCGAGATTCATCACTTCGTTGGCCGACACGGGTCTCTCCGCCTCTGAGAGAGCATCCAGGAGGATGTCCCTCGCTTTCTTCACATTCTTCATTTCATCGGCGAGGAAGCCCGCGTAGTTATGCAGAAGGACGAGCTTGACGGCGCTCGTCTGTGGCAGCGAAGTCGACAACGAGACCGCCTCTTCATAGACTTTGTTCACGGTCTTCTTCTCGTGGCGTCTCAACATCTCGTTGCATTGCTGCGACTTCCAAAAGAGAAAAGCAGCCTTGTGGTAGAGGAGCTCGCAGCGATGCTCCGTCGTCGAGGGAGACTCGACGAAGTCTTCGAGGAGGATGAGCGCCTCGTTGCAACGAGCAACGATGGAGTCCGAGAGACGAATGGAGGGCTGAGCCTGCACCTTCAGCTCTTCGGCTGTTGCACGGACAAAGCGGAAGAAGGAACTGAGACAAGGAACCTGTTCCTCCGGGCTGAGACGCTGCTCTTTGTGGCGAAGAAGGAAGGCGTCGAGGGAAGACTCGACGTCGCGAGGCATTCTTCGAGGCAAATGAGGAGAGTGGAAGGAAGAGGGAGGAGGTTGAATGAAGAGAGAGAAGAAGAGACCTTCACGCATTTAGCACGAGTTCGTGGTGTGAATGAGGGGATTTATTCTCGCGGCATTCGGTCACACGTCAGACTCAGCACATTTGGAGAGGGCCGCCTCGTAGGTCGGCGGCTTCATCTCTTCTGGAAGGTCGAGGGAAGAGTAGCGAGGAGGCATCTCGAAACGACATGGCTCCATCTCTGTCGAGTGGAGGTCTTCCACGGAGATCGTCGGCATGTCAATCGTCGCCACGTAGACCGTGGGAGACGCGGCCTTCGCTCGCTTCTTCTTGATGCCGTCGAGGGCGACGCATCCCCTCCGAATGAGAGAGATATAAAGAAGGAAGATGAGGAAGAGGGAGCCGAACAGCAACACCACTTCGAAAGCTGCAGCAGTGAATGAAAAGAAGAAAGTCTCTCACTGCTCTCGTCGTTCACCGGCCGCTGTCGATGGCTGTAAACTGAGGTGAAGACTCTCGAAGGAGAGTAGAACTCGTCGTTGCGCTGCTCGGCGATGCGACGACGAATGAGCTCGCGGAGCATCTCCTGGCACTCGAAGGTCGAGCATTCCACATCCAGGTCCATGCTCTGCAAGCGACGATTACGATGGAAAAGCCGAGAATGGCGAACATGAGTCAGAACGAGACGACGGCCACTCGCTCAAAGACGCTCTTCTAGAGGGACGGCCCTCTTCTGTTTGCTCGACTGACCGGCCCTCGCCCGGTCCGCGCCGCGCTGTCAGCGGCACGTTTCCTCCTCCCGTCGCTGCCGTCCTTCACACCGGAAAACATTCATTCCCCCTCCACTCCTCCATCACGTCCCCTCTCCCTGCCAGCTTGCAAATCTAGGTGAACACCAAGTACAAAGAGGGAGCCTCCTCGTGAAGGTCGCCCCGCTTTGGGCGTTGATTGAGTCCGCGACTTAGAGAGTAAACATGTGCACAAAGAGGAAGGCGAAGAGGGAAGGGAAGGCGAAGGCGGACGCCCGAGGCCTCGGCTACACGTGCTAACACCCGTGCACATCGCCCTGCCTCCTCCTCACTGACCTCCCTCCCTCCCCTCAGCACTCCTTCTTCTTTCTCTTCTCAATCAGGTAGCGACTCGTCTTTCTTCACTCACCGAGCCTCAGTCCGCGATGGCCGAGTCGGTGCGCTTCGCTGTGGGCACAGACGCCGTCAGCGTTCTTTTCATCCTCGGCCTGGGTCTTCTTCTCATCTGCTTCTTCTGTGGATGCTTCGCCCTCGCCTACAAGTTCCGCGACGATCTCATTCCTCCACCGGCCGACGAACCCCGAAAACCGAAGCCGAAGAAGACTTTGCCAGTGACGAGCATCTCCATGGACGAGGTGATCCCTCCTCATTGCCCATATCGGGTTTGACCTTCTTCATCGTCTTCTTCTGCCATTCCTCACTTCATCCAATTATAAATATTTATTCTATTCACGAGGTGAGAGAGGCTTTGTTTGTTGCACTGGAAAGGGCAATGAGATCTTTGAGGGCCAATAGAAGCGGCTCCTTCAACTGAAGATGTGAAGCTAGAAATGCTTGGTCGTCAGAAAGGAGAAGGAAAAGCTTCTTCCGGAACGTGGACAATGACCGAGGTCAAGAAGCTCTGCCCTCCCTTTGTCTCCTCCTCCTCCTTCTTCTTCTCCGAGCATCTCTCCGAGGATCGAATGAAGAATAGGAGAAGAAAAAAGCTGAGAAAGGCTCCAGCGATCGCCAGTCCTATCAGCTTTTCGTCTAAAGTCCGCGATGATCTTCGAGGAGGAAAAAACGAACCGTCAAAAGAATCCACGACAGACGAGAATTCGGTCGCGGAAGAAGAGGAACCACTTTGGTCGGTCATTTCGAAGACGAGACAATTCTGCGGTGTTTTGTTCTTCCCCCAGTGGCTATATATTGGCGGAGATTGTTTGTCTCTGTGGTGCATTTCTAGGTGAGTCTTGGTCAGCATTCGCCGTACACTCAAAAAGATTGAAAGGCTGACTCAATACTTTCAGTTTCCCTTTCTTCAAAGACAGCGGAAGGTTCATAATGCGATTAGAAGCGACTCAATGAAAGGGCCAAGTTCTTCCCGATTCCATCTAATAGAGCCACTGTAAGCCTTGAAAGATAGGTGTGTGCTTGTCAAGAAAAGCTTCTAGGGGAGGTTTATTGAAGAGGGCTCTAGATGTTCTCCTCATCTGGCTTCTTCGGCGGCGGTTGCGGCGGCGGGGTGGGCGACGTTGGAATGCCGCCCAACTTCTCGGCTGCCTCCATCTCCTGGAAGAGAAGTCTTGCCCCATGAAATTGCGGGAAACCTTGGCCGCCTGCATCGCGTTTTGGAACATGTTCTCGTAGTGCTGAAAGACTCTCATCAGGAGATCTTGAAACGAACACTGTCGCGGTGCTGCTTGAAAGGGTCGCTCTGCACAGGCTGTCCCTCAGGCGTCGTCGTGCACGGCGTCGGAGGGTCGGGCTGGTCTTCACTCGAGACTCCTCGGAGATGCTCACCACGAAGAGATGACCCAGGGTGCGAGCTCGGGGCTGATAAGTCTCGAGGACGTTCGCCACGTCGAAGAGCGCGCGTCGACGACGCGTCAAGGTGCCTGCGTGCACATTCGTCCACTGAAGGGAGAGGTGAGGAGAAATGATGAGGAGTGCCTCGTAGAGGAAGAAGATGGCAAAGACGGCTAGACTGCTGCCGATTGGCGGTGCCGCGAACACGAGCGTTTGGTTGAGAAAGACAACGAGGCCCTGAGTGGAGAGGCGTCAAGGTAATGAAGGAAAGAGAGACCGAGACAAGAAGAAGGAGGACGGAAGCGGCGAACTGATTGCTGCGAAGCACGTGATGCGACTAGAAATATGGCTTGTGGAAGGAGAAGAAGGACTCACCATGGAGTGTCACCACTCGGCGTTTGACGACTCGGTGCAAATGAGAGGAGAAGGGAGATAATACTTTGGAGGCAAAGCGGGAATATCTTTCAAGGGTTTTTGCATTTCCTAGACGACTTCGAAGGAGTCTCGAAAAAGCACGATCCGAACCCGAAGAACTCACAAAAGAAGGAAATCATTTATTCACGCTAGAAGAGAAGACAACAAGAGAGGAAGAGAGAAGTCTCAATTGCAGAAATCGTTGATTGTCGTGTTCTCTTGACGGTATTTGTAGACGAAGGCGATCTTCTGCTTGTCGTCGTACTTTGGATTGAAGTCCTGCAAGATCTTCCTCCTCAAGTAGCCTTCGTACCTTGAATGCTGAACCGATTTTCAGGACCTTGAGCAGACCAGCGGCCGTTGTGATTCCTGAAGTGTCGGTCTAGGTACGCATCAAGTATCGACTGAAAGACTTACACTGTTGCTCTCGACGCAGCTTGCCATGGTGAGACTCGAAGATCCATCTAAAAGATTAGATGAAAGCATCTTCCAGACGAACCATGGTAGACGGCGAGGAAGCAAGTGTCAGAGCAGTTGACCTCAAACCTTCTTTAGTCACCATCTCACTCACAAGAAACGTGGATTGAAAATCGTCGGCCAAGGGTTTGTAGCTGGAGATCTGAGGGAGGAGGGCGTTGGGGCTCGAGGGACGACGGTAGGTTTTGAATCGCGAGCAGACGGGGCAACGAAGGCAGAAGACGAGAGGGAGAAGGACGAGCAGACAGAAGAGCTTCGACATGTTGTTTTGACACGGTCGCGGTCTCATCAAGACGCCTTATGTAGTGGAAGACGCCCTCGTTCCAGGAAGCAAAAGAAAGGAATCACAAAAGGGAAAAGCAACGAGTGTTTTCAATGACTCGTCTCGTCCCTCTTTCACGAGAATCTTCCTAGAACTCTCTCAAGTTCGCCCTTCAAAAGAAAAGCCTTCTCCTTCTCCTTTATTCCACAAACTTTCAGAAGCAAAACATCCTGAGCATCTGACAAGACGAAGACGAGATAAGATGAGATCGCAGGAGGAACGAGCAAGAGAGGAGATCACCACTTGAGGAGTCGTGTGAACCAGCACTTGGGTCGTCGTCGGATGAGAAGCTTGCGAGCCTCGTTGAAAGCTGTCATGGCAAGTCCTGCAGCGACTGGGAAGAGCCAGACTTCCGATGGAGGAGCTCGAGTTCCAAGCACCTTAGAAGGAGACGATGAAGGGAGAATCTTCTCACTCACTTCTTGAATGCCGGGAGTGTAGATGAAGAGACAGAGAAGAGCCAATTCGATTCCCACTCCGAAGAGCATCACCTAAACACTTCTTCTTTCCAGATTCTACTCACAAAGTTCTTGAGTCCATGTTGAAAGATGGAGACCCGACGAGTGGCCGTGCTGAAGATGTGGAAGAACTGCGAGCCGACAATGGACAGGTGGAAGGCGGCGGCTGCCTCGGCCACGATCTTCTGTTGCTCGCTGCGGGTGAAGACGAGACCAGAAGAGGACGCTGTGAAGTTGCCTGCCTTATCCTGAACAGCCGATGCTCTGCCGAGTCGAACGAACCGTGAAGAAATCGTTTTCAGCTGTCTTGAGGAGATCCGAGATGGAGATGTCGTGGGAGGCGAAGACTTGACGATAAGCAAAGAAAGCGCCGACCATGATGAAGGAGGACATGTAGATGTAGGCGTACATGAGAAGACCTTTGCTCACCTCAAATCAAGCTCTCTAGCCTTTCAGAGTCTCCTTACCAAGCGAGTGGTGCGCTTCCTTGGAGGCTTCTTCATCGTGTCCCTCTCACTCTTCTCGTAGGCGAGAGAGATCGAAGGCGGCAATTCAGTGAGAAGGTCGATGGAAAGAATTTGAAGTGCCGAGAGGGCTTGTGGTAGGCCGACGATGAAGTTTAAGAGTATAGGCAGGATCTCCGGACCGAGATGAGTGAGAGTGTATGCGATGGTCTTCCTCAGATTGTCGAAGAGAAGTCGTCCCTCCTCGATGCCCCCGACGATCGAGGCGAAGTTGTCGTTCATGAGGATCTATTCTCACTCACATCTTGACTTTTGTGCCTCACAATATCGGCGGCTTGCTTCGCCACATCCGAGCCCGCGATGCCCATCGCCACTCCGATGTCGGCCCTCTTCAGAGCGGGAGCATCATTGACGCCGTCGCCCGTCACAGCGACGATCTCCCCTCGAGCTTGGCTCTTCTCCACGATTTGAAGCTTCTGCTCGGGTGTTGTTCTAGGACTCTTTCTTAAGGAAGCAGAGATGAACAAACCTGGCAAAGACGATGTAAGGATGGGCGAGAATGGCATTCCAGTCCTCGTCTCTCAAGTGCTGTAGTTGTTCTCCATGCACGACCACCCAATTCTTTCGCTGCTCCTAAACATCTTCCTTCGAGACGATCAACAAGGGCTCACGCTCTCCTTGCCGATGAGACCGATCTGTCGAGCGATGGCGGCGGCCGTCGAGGGATGGTCTCCCGTCACCATGTACACCTTGATGCCCGCCTCTTTGCAGTCGGCAATCGCCCTGGCCGTGTCCTCTTTGGGAGGATCCATTATAGCAGCCATTCCAAGGAACTGCCAGCCCTCCATCGGCACTGACGAGGCATCCAACTTGGTTTCTGAAGGAAGACGGAAGCGCTTCTGAGCGAAGCCAATAACCCGACAGCCGTCATTGCCGAAATGCTCATAAGCCTCCTGCAAGGAATACTGATCGAATGTTTAGTAGAGAACCTGGAACTCGTCCAGCACATCACTTGAGATCTTCTTCTCGTGTCCGCCCATGTTGATGAAGGAGCAGAGACGAATGAGAACTTCCGGGGCTCCCTTCGCGTGAATCAAGTACTCCACTTCATCTTCGAGAGCCATCATTTTCGTCACAACAAGGGCCCATTTCCTTTTGGAGTTGAAGGGAATCTCGAAGCAAGGCTGAAACCTCCTTCAACGGGCTCTCACTCACCGTGAACTTGGCTCTAACACCAGAGACATGAATGAAGTTGGAGGCGAACTTGAGCAAGGCGACTTCACTCGGATTGCCCGTGATCTCTTTCTCCCTCGTGTTCACTTTCTTCCTACAAAGGATTGAAGAGCGCAATGAAGTCTCACTCTCCGATCTCCGGATCGATGTCCTTCGAGCACAAAGACCTTGTCGGTGCTTGAGTCTCCACGAACTGAGATTTGTTGCAGAGGGCGCAGACGGTGAGGATGTTCGCGACGGGAGACTCCATTTCGTCCATGAGAGGAGCGAGTTCAGGCTGTTGAGAAGAGTCTGTCGTTGTTGATGGAGTAGTTGAAGGACGAGCTGTAAGGTGTTGGGGCTTGAGGAGAATCACCTTTCATGAAGCGTCCATTGAACCAGAGATCAACGACAGTCATCTGGTTCTTGGTGAGAGTACCAGTCTTGTCCGAGGCTATGACCGTCGCCGCCCCGAGGGCCTCGATCACATTCAACTTCTTGAGGAAGACCTGGAGACTGAGACTGCAACGAGAGTCTCACCTGCTTGCGGGCCATTCGACTGGCGATTATCGTGAGCTGCGAGGTGAGAGTGGCTGGAAGACCTGAAAACTCAAGAGTGGAAGGAAAGAGATTCGAACCTTGTGGAACATTAGCGACGATGACGACAAGGAAGCCAGTGATGAAGAGGAACATCACATTCTTCCACGCTGTGACGACTCCTCCTAGAAGGAAGATGGCCGTCGCCATCGTCAGAGCCAAGACCGTGATGAAACGGACAAATCTGCACAGAACGCTTATTGACAGACTAAAAAGACCTCGAGATCTCGACTTCGAGAGAGGAGCTGCGATGTTCCTGGCCCGTTGTGAGCTGAGCGATCTGCCCGATGATCGTGTTGGCGCCCGTTCGAATGACCACGCCGAGACCCTCGCCGTCGACGCAGAAAGAGCCATTAAAGGCGACATTGTAAGCCTCGAAGACACTCGTCTTCTCGGGGACTGCCTCGCCGTGGAAGTCGAGAGGCTCCGCCTCGCCCGTGATGGAGGAAGTCTCCAGTTTCAAGTCCGAGCATTTCTAAGAAGTTGAAAAGAGGAGGAGAGACGAACGAAGAGTCGGAGATCAGCGGGTACCTTGGCTCCATTCCGAACAACCACCACGTCGCCCACAACGAGTTGCTCAGCCGAAATCCTCTTCTCTCGGCCGTCTCTCATCACGGTGCACTCTGAGGGGACGAGACTCGCGAAGCCTTTCACCACCTTCAGCCAGGTCTTCTCAAGAGAAATAACTCACATTGCGTCCCTTCTTCTCCTGGATGAATTCAACGAAGGCCATAATGAAGACGATGAGAGCCAAGGCCACGGCCACCCACAGATTCACGGGTTGACTACAAAGCGGTTCTTCCTTCGTATTTTCATTCTACCTTGTATCGATGAAATAGGTGACCAGACTAAGGATGGCGGCGCCGAGGAGAAGAAGCCAGAAGAGATTGAGAAATTGCTGCAGAAAGAGCACCAGATTATTTGGTTCCTTTGGCGGTTTCAGAGAGTTCGAGCCATCACGCTACAAGGCCCTTGTTTGTGAGTGAGAGTGGTACCTTCAAGAAAGCGGCGGCATCACTTCCAGAAAGTCCTCTTGTCAATGCCGGATTTTGAATGTTGATATTGGAACTAGAGAACCACTTAGAAAGACTTGAGAGATCAAGATGATGCTCATCGAAGGATCTGAATCGACTCTTTGTTGACGAAGTCTACAAACTTTGTGAGATCTTTCGGCTTCTCCGTCATCTCCGCCTTATTCTCGCTGCCTCGAAGAGCTTGCTTTACAAGTAGTAGGAAGTTACCTAAGAGACCTTTCTCAACACTTTCTGTAACATACATACCGAACATGTTGAAGACTGGATGTCTCTGTAGATACGTAAACTTTGAAGTGTAAGAGAATATGTTGAAGGGCAGTTTGACCACCGTTGAGGGTTCGATGGTTATATATTCGCTGTGATGTTTGTTCAGCTCGAGGAGAATGGAGAGTCTTGGTCAGCGGGAAATTCAGCTGCAAAGCGCGGAAATGCTGATTCAGCGAGTCTCCTTCATCCCCCTCAAGGCTCACGACAAGAACATCTCAAGTCTCTATTTCGTCATCGTCAGAGATCTTCCTCCTCAAAGGCAAGAAAGTGTTTGTTTTCTCTCCTCCCTCGACAGAAAGAGGAAACGAGTTTGAAACCTCGTCCAGGCAAGGCGTGACCCCCCCCCCCCCCCCCACGCTTTCCTTTTTTGAACATGCTATGTAGTCGTTGTCGTGCAATGAGATGCTGCCTTCTCATTCTTTTCTCTCTTCATCTTGCCAGTTGTTCCTATGAGAAGTTCCTGCCTCATTTCATCGGAAAGCCATGTGAGCCTCTTCCTCTCCTTCGACATGATATTAGTTCGAAATTCTTCGAGGCGCAGCCCTGAGGAGAGCCAGCTCCTCAAGTTCATTTGTGGCACTCAGCCACCGAATACGAAACGACGTCGCTTCCCCTGGGCTGTCTCAATTGCAATCAAAGTAGGTTCAGTCCTTTGGCTTTAGTCCCGAGGGTCACAACAGGTTGGGCGGCTCGATCATCACCCCTCACCACATTCTCACTGTGGCTCATGGCTTTCTCACTCTCATCGGCAATGAAGGTCAACCGTGTATGTGAGTTCTTGTCTTTACTCATCATGTCTGAAGGATCACCTCATATCGCTCTGAGGAGGAGATTCGAAGTCGGCCTATGGAGGAGAGTGCATCCGCGGCAACAGCACCCACTTTCCCAACCACCCTCGATGTTCCAAACCCGATGTTACCTTGAACAAGGTCAAAGAGTATTCCTGAACAATGTTCTCACTTTAGATAAGATCGGTGATGATCGATGCCAATTTCGCGAAGAAGGCTTGTCGGAGTGGCCATGACTGGGCCATCATCGAGCTCGAAGAGTTTGTGTCTCTTCTTGACGAAGGCTTCAGAGAAATTGAATTCAATGAGAACACTGGACCAATCTGTCTTCCAAGGAGACACGAGAAGATTCAAGAGATCCTTACAGTTTCCGGTTGGGGACGCAGCTATGGTGAGAAGCCTCTTTCATCTTCGAGGTCTTTAGTCTTCAACGAAAGCGGTCCTCTAATCCGTGAGATGACAATGCGACACGACCCGCATTGCATCGCGCCGACGACGGACCTTCTCCCCTTTCAGGCTTTTGTGAGTCTTCTCCTTTTGATGAAAGCTGCAGGATTTCCTGTGTGCAAAGAGTCACACCAAAGACTATTGGGCTACGAGGACTTGTCACGTAAGTTTCCCTTTTGTTCTGCAAAGAAGTGGCAGGGGGACAGTGGTTCGGGGATGGAGCAGCGTGACGATTTCGCCCGCTCGGTGCTCGTGGCCATCACGTCGTTCGGCACTCGCGGCTGCCCCGCCAACGAACTCGCTCGGTGAGTCTGCAGCTCCCTTGGATGGAGAGAAGATTCACACGGGTGGACGCCTATCTGGAAGAGATCTGCGAGTTCACCGGCGCCTGCTACACCCTCTGACTCTCTCTTCTTCTCCATCACGGGTCTTCTAGTGTCTACAGGTTCTACTCGAGTAAACAGAGCACTCTTCACTTGGATGACTTCTTGGTGGGAGCGACAAAGTGGGAAGGACAACCCGCACTTCCCCAGTCTGACACGGGCAAATTGAAGTAGTGAAGATGGTCGTCATAGACGATGTCAAGGGCCCGATTACTACAAGAGTCGTCGTCTGCCCGTCCACAGACGATGTAGCTCTGTCCCTCACTCATGTCGTTCTCGTACCTAGGACAAGCATTGCATTTCAAGGCTGTCTTACCAAACTTCAAAACGATGATGGAAGAGGGAGTCATTGCCCATTTTTGGTGGCAGATGAGCAATTAGATCGTATTTGTGAACGATTCGGAAGGAGTTCGGAACCAAGGCGTCATGACCTCTAGCATAGCCGACATCTCCCGTTCGAGGCTCGCCGAATGTCACCATTCGAATCTGATCAGCTCTGCTCCCTTCTCTCTTCATACGAAGTCTGCCCAAACCTTGCGAGTTTCTGTTGTGACAAGATCGTCGAGCAAAGACTGGCCATGGATCCGCCGAGTGAGTGGCCGACCACCCAGACCTCCTTGAAGTTGGGATGCAGACTCTGCAAGAGGAGGTAGTTGGCGAGAAGGCCGCCGTCCCAGAGATAGTAGAAGCCGTCATAGAAGTACTGGAAGACATTGCCCAGTCCAAGAAATGCCCTTGGAGGTCTGAAGAGAATACAAAGCAGAAGAGGAATCAACTTTGTGATGCCGAGGATCTCTTCGATCATTTCCCAATCTCCAGTCGTGCCTCTAAAGCCGATGACGATAGCCTCTCGACTGGGAACATAGGCCGTGTATGCGTAGCATTTGTCGCCTGGGTCTTCTCTTCTCCTTCCACAAGGACTCACCATGTCCGCTGTCGTCGCAGCTCACTTCCGTTGGCTGATAGAACTGCGCTCCCGGAATTTGAGCACTTTGACGTGGAGGAACAAGCTTGACTCACTCAAAGCAATCCTGAGGTGTGGGAGCATAGGAAGCGGCGATGAGGGGAAGGGCAAAGCTTCGAATGAGAGTGTCGTTGTAGGCGGATGAACCACTGGGAATGCTTCGAGGGCAATCATAGTCAATCTGAAATCTGTCCCAGTTTCTTCAGGCATTTACTTCTATTTGATCAGTGTGAGCACAGTTCGTGGTTCCTGAAACTCCGCAGGCTTTCGAGGCGAGACAGAATCTGTGAGAATAAACGATCTGGGAGAGGGACTCACTCACAAGTTTGACTCGCCACTCGGACACCGGCACAGCTCTCGCATGTCGTGAAGTTGGAGCAGGTCGTGAGACTGTCGGCATGATGCAGGAGGAATACAAGAAGAAGGGGGAAGCTTGCGGTTCGCATGGCAGAGGAGGAATGACGCCTCTCAGCCCGGATGCCCGATGCCCAATCCGTGTCCCGAATGTTCCCACCGAGATAACAAGCGATAAGACTTCACGTGGAAAGCTCTTTATTATTTCAAAAGATCAAAGAATATTTCCTAGAAGGAAGACGCTGATCATTTCCGTCTAACGAAGTTCCTAGAAAGAGTGTTCCAATGCGTGGAATTCAAGCTCACCAGGCTCCTCGAATCTTGATTGACATTCTGTTCATTAGAGTTGAATCGCTGTTTCGTCGACGTTCATGTCGAGTTGATCTGGGAGGGTCAACGAAGAGCAAGTTCTCCTCTTCCGAGCTCTCCTCATCCTGTCTGAATCAAGCCGCGTCAAGAGTCGTTCACCTCAGTTCTTCTGAAGACGCTCGCCGAGGGATCGAGTAGATCCATGGCAATCTCTACAACACTTTACTCCCTAAAGAAGACTCACGCTCCATCTTCTGAGTGGCCTTGATGGGATCCATGAGGGCGTTCGTGAGATCTCTTTGAGTGCTCAAAGTATAGAAGTTCACATTGATGTGAACAAAAATGGACGCCGGGCCAGCGGGTCGATTCGCGGCATTGCGAAGAATTATGTGACGGAAGCCTGAGACGTCTCTCTTTGAGCCTGAATGTACCTCTTTGCAGTTTGTCCACTTGCAAGAGACGATGAGCGATTTCCTCGTCGTTGTCTGCATCCAGGAGACGGAAGTGAAGGAGGGCGCCTTCTGGTCGAATCACCTACAGCTCTCACTATTGAATTCTTCTTCACCTTCTCAAAACGAAAAGGCTTGTCCTTGGAGTCCACTCGATACACGGGATTCAGACTATTCCTTCTCACTGTTCGAGATCGATATTTGTTTCGAACCTTCGGTGATCGTGATGAGAATCTCGTTAGTTACCGTATCATGAGGAAGATCGTAGAGATCGACAATCACATAAGTGGAGAGGGAGGAGGATCGCTTCGGCACGAGAGTTCCCAGGAACTGACCAGAGATGACCGTCACTTCGAGGGTGTCTGAGACGATATCCGGCAGTTGGCGGGAGTATGGAGAGGTTCGGACCGTTATGTCACGCATACATTTCGGCTGAAAGGTCTTCCAGACTGTAGAAGAATGAAACCTTGAGGACGTAGCCTGAGGCTCCGTTGTCGGCGAAGAAGGTCTCGTTGATTTGCATGGCGAGTCCGTTTGTCTGATAGTTCATCGCCGTCATCTGACACCCCACCATCCAGCAGTACTGAATCCCGTCTCTTCCCTTCAGACAACTCACAACGGGATTGAAATTGGAGGAGGCGTAACGGAGTCCCGAGGGATAGATCCTCGAGAACTGGCGGACGTTGTGGCGAATAAGGGCAATGGCCTGTGAGATGATTGACAAAAGTGCATAGAACTAACCTTCTTCTCATCAGCGACGAACTTCGAGACGAGATCCTCGCTGATCGAGTGCATCTGATAGTACTTCCTGTTCGGCTCTGAATCGCTCTCCCCCTTCAAATATTTCAGGCAAACCGCTGTCTTCGTCGAGTTTCAAAGCTGTGATAGGCTTCGTCTGCAGATAATTGACAAGGTCTGACAACTCCCAGGCCACTTTCTCGGTCTCCTTCACCGGCTTGATTTGCTAGAAGAAAGTGCCTTAGTCATTTCTTAGGGAACCCACAGTCTTGAGCTGCATCTCAGTCATGACCGACAACTTGCGTCCCTCTTCCGCCGCCTGTCGACGATCTTTCAAAGTAGCCAGTCGAGTCATCATGTCACTCTGGAGTATGAGTTTCAAGTTCCCTCATTCCAACCTGTTCAATATAACGCTTCACCTTCTTCTCTTCTGGAGCCTCGTCCATCATTCCCTGAACAGGGAGAACTGTCTTTCTTCTCAAACGACTAACGTGAAAGGCCTGTCTGTTGGAGAGACCCGAGGTCATTCCTCCGTTGTCGTCTTCTTCTTCTGCCTCCTCTTCATCATCTTCCTCCTCTTCTCCCTCTTCTTCATGGACAGCTCGCAACTCCTCGTAGAGTTGTCGAAGGACGCTGACTCCCGTCTGTTCCACTAGAGTCGGTGTCCCTATTCATTCGACAGTGACTCAAAAGAACTCAAACCGTAACTCCCGCTGCCTCCACTGGCGAAGCTCGAACTGCTCGGCGTCTCCTGCAGACGAGGCTTCGGGGTGAGTTTCTTTGCTTTGATCAAGATCTTGTAACGAAGCTCGTGCGGAGAAGGAAGAAGAACTCCTTCTTCGAGCTAAAGCCCTCTTGTTTGAGAAAGCTGCTTACGGGATGACTTGGAAGCGGCTCTTGCAGGAGCATTTCACCGAAGATTTCGATGAAATATCTGCAAGTCAGCTCACAGACAGAACGAACTTGGACATCTTTCGTTGTTGTACCGGCGAACAGTGATTTTCAATGGAGAGAAGGACGGGCAACGACGAAGTCTTGAAGGCGGACTCGGCTATCGCCTCCACCACGTCCTGCACAGAGCTTCTTAGCAAAAGCTGTGAAGAACTTTGAAGCTGACGCAGTTGAGAAGAGTGACCTCCATAGGGCCGTGAGTGACGATGGGCTCGCCGTCGTTTCCATCCCAGCAGTCAAGTTCCACACATCGACAACCAGAAAGTAAAGTCTGCCTTTGTCTGTCAAGGGAAGGGGGGAGGGGGACCTGTCGGTAGATCTCGACATCGGAAGCAGTTCGATCGTGTTGAATGGTCGAGAAGAATTTGGATTGTGCTAGTTGAGCGCCTGAAGAGACTTCTCCTCAAGGAGAAGCACTCACCAATAGCGTAAGTATTATGCGAGCAGGAGATGTAGTAATGGGTGAGGGGGTGATAGAGCTCGTCGAGACGAAGTCGAAAGTCCGCTGGGTCAAGATCCGCGCAGGCTTCGCTGAGAAGGTAGCGAGAGAAGCCGGACAACGACACTCCTGGAAGCTTTCTATCAAAAGAATCGAAGGATCAACCTTCAGAGTAGACTTCTCCACCAAGTCGAGCTAGCTCCTGCTCGATTTCCTTCACCTGCAAGAGGATGAAGAAGACTAGAGAAAGACCTGTTCATCTGTGAGATTCGGGAAGAGTAATTCATTTCTCCTTGGATCCCTCTGTTTGAGGTTGATGAACCTTGCGAATTGTCTCCGAGTGAGTCGTCCTCGTTTCTCCTTGTCTCTGACACTTCCCTTCTCTTTTGTCATTCAACTAACAGCTCGTTGAAGATCGCTTCGATGTCTTGTCGTTGTGTCAGTAAGAGGGCGATGTCAAGCACTACTCCGTCTGTGAAGTCGGCTCTCGGGATTTTCTAAGGAAGAAGCTTCAGCAGACGCGTGTTCATACCCTCTTCTTGTTGAATTGTGGAAGGTTGCCAATGAGATGTTCCAGATCATCTCGATTTCGAAAACTCCCAGGCGCCAGAACGTCAAGAATTCTTTGAAAGTTAGTCTCGCAAGCATCAAACTTTTTCGGTGAGACATTCGCCTCGAGTTGAGCGAATCGAAGAGGAGCGAGAAGCCTCTGAACATAGAAGAACTGGCCGTGGTAGCCTCGTCGACGTTGAAGAGACAAACGAAAGAGGAAGTTTGTCCACTCAGCCACTGTCTCCTGCAATGATCTTCAAAGAGAAGAAGAGACTAGCCTCGGAATGCTTGTGCATGAAGGTGTAGAAGCGGGGATGCACGAAGTCCGTGTTCGTCACGATCGTCATCACCAGATTCACGAGAGCCGTGTGGCCTTGCAACTACAGAATGTGATCTTCCAAGGGATCTCACCTCAGTTGTGTCAGCATACTTGCCCATTCGGACGTCGACGATGTCTTCAATGAAAACCCATTGGACACTCTGCCTTCTTCTTTTTCAGAGAGAGGAGAGAACTTACAAGCTCCTCGTGGTAGTCCTTCTTCCTCCAATAAACAATATGTCCATCAGGATCCACGTAGAGATTGACAGTGTGGCCTCGGTTAGATGAGCGTCGAATGCTATTGAGAGTGATTGTGTGACTCTGCACAAATGAAGAGAAGACAAAGGGAGACGGACCTCTCCCCACTTGAAGAACCTCTCTCCCTTGACGAAGGAGGCCGGGATGGGAATCTCCTCGGCGTGCTTCAAGGCCATCTTCGTCTACATTCGTCGAGAGGCTGCAAGAAGTAATCAATCCGCGAAGGGACATGAACGTGTCAAAAGCGGGTCTCAGGCGAGTCGCTCTCATTGATTGGCATTTCGTCTGATAAGAGGCGAGGGAGCCGGAACCCGGCAGGAGAAGGGCTTCTTCGTCGTTTACACTCCGATCTCCTTGTACCGACAACAAAGAACACTAAATGATCTGGACGAGGATCACAAAGAGACCCCATCTTGTTGTTGTTGTTGTTGTTCCAAGTTTCAATAATACGATGTTTGTGTGATGCGTGCTTAATTGTTCTCTCAAATTCGTAATGAAACATCTGCCAAACAAGGCGTGGGGGGAGGGGCTTCGGGTGGTTGTGTCAATATTTTGGACTCCAGGTGATATTTGGAAGCAGAGGTTTCACCGCCCACGAACTCGACTCTGCGAAAGGAAATGTGACCAGGCGTTCTAGTCGACCTCTTTTATAACAGCCATTAAGCTGTCGACGCCCAAGTATAAAGCCGGAGCACGCGGCGTCCCCTATCAACTCGCGGCCTTCTACTTTTTGACCATGAGACTTCTCCTGGTCCTCGCCCTCGTCGTGGGAGGCGCCTTCACTCAAACTTGCTACAATCCGGGAGACCTTCAGTTCTCGACTGGAAACAAGAAACTCCTTGTCAACGGTAACCAAGAGACAACGAGAGCTTTTCCTTCAGGTCAGCCACTCGTTCTCAAGGGAATCAGCTACTTCGGAGATGAGACAGAGACCTTCGCCCCTCACGGAATGTGGAGCTATTCCCTCGACTCCTTCCTCGATATTATCAAGAAGTTTGTTTCTTCTGGGAAACAAAGAAAGCTCTTCAGCAACAATTTCAACGCCATCCGAATTCCCTTTGCCCTGACACTCGTCCGTGACAATCCGACGAATCCGAATGTGAACTGCCAGACAAACTCGGACATCTGTCACTTGAGTGCCTTGGATCTTCTCGATGTCGTCATTGACAGGTGCTTCTTCTTCTGTCTCTTGAATCTCTTTCTTCAGAGCAGCAGATCGAGGTCTCCTCATCATGCTCGACTATCACAGAATGGCCTACAACGGAGACATCACGGAACTCTGGTTTGTCTGCAGTCTCTTGAGAGATGTCGTTGCAGGTATGACAACGGCGACTGGACCGAGGCGAATGTGATCGCGACCTGGAAGACGCTTCTGGATCGAGTCAAAAACAAGGTGCCAGACAATCTAGAAGAACTCTTTCCTTGCAGTGGAATGTCTTCGCTCTCGATCTGAAGAACGAACCTCACGGACAAGCAACTTGGGGCTACCAGGTGGACAGCACGGATTGGAACAGTGCCGCCGAGAGATTTATCAAGGTGGGGGTCTTCTATTGGAAGAGAAGTCGCAGGCTCTTGCTCCCCAATTCAACGGTCTCTTCTTCGTGGAGGGAGTCGAAGCGAATGCTGCCACCCCGAACACCCAACAAGTAGCTCATTTCTGGGGAGGAAACCTCGAGGGAGTCACTTGGCACCCCATCGATACGGGTTTGTTTGGATCAAGGGAGATAAGGCTGTTCTAGGAGACGCGAATCTGAACAAGAGAGTCGTCTACTCTCCTCATGTCTATGGACCTTCCGTTTACAATCAGCCCTACTTCCAGGTGAGACTGAGTTAAAAGAGAAGTGGCTGTTGCAGACAGGAGCCTTCCCGAACAATATGCCCGATATCTGGAGGCAGCAGTGGGGATACGTCCCTAACTTCAATGGTGAGGAGAGTGAAAGAGCTAGAGTCTTCAGGTGCCCCAATTGTGATCGGAGAATGGGGAGGCCACTATGATGCGGGCAGCACGGACGAGACTTGGGCGAACGCCCTCTCGGACTATCTTGTGGCCAACTGCATGACTGACAATGTACTCTTTCTCCTCTTCCCTAGAGACTTCTTCAGTTCTATTGGTGTCTCAACCCGGACTCGGGTGACACGGGCGGCTTCCTCAACGACGACTGGCAGACCATCAACCAACGCAAGGCCACTCTCCTCCAGAAGACTCAACCCAATCCGACAAAGTTCACGAAGAACGGAAAGTGAGTCTTTCTTCCTTCTTCTTCACGAGACGGCTCTCTTGCAGTCAAATCTGTATCACGGCGGGCTCCTATCCCAACAGCAAATGCAACGCCTGAACTCTTTGCTCTCAATAAACCTTGAACCGCCTCGACTCTTCTCCCTCTTATCTTTGGCTACAAAGACTCAGTGTTCGGCGCAAGGGTCGCCTGTTCCATTGAAGGATCGACGAGGGAACTTCAGAAGAGTCTCAATCATCTCTATGGCTTTCTGTGGAATGGGTCGTCGTCTTCAACTCCACACGACAAACCTGTTGGCAGCGAACAATTGGATTATGAACTTCGATATCTTACACACCGACCCCCCTCCCTCCCTTCCTTTTCCGTGCAACACATGCTTCCTTGAAAGAGTCCTTCCTCTCAGCATATGCAATGTGAAGAAAAAGCAGTTATCATTTGTCAGAAGAGACTTCTCGTAGACGGTTCTTCATCTTCAAAGAAAGTTCTGTTTCCACAGAAGGAAGCTGTTCAGATGGCGCAGAGCGCGCGAACGAAGAAGGGACCCCGCGAGAAGAGGACGAAGACACCCGCCTCGAACAGCGCCGGCTCCACGTTGTGCGTCGTTATTCTCGAGGAGAGAAAGTTTCAGGTCGGACGGCTCGGGCGGGGCCATGACCCCCGGCGCGCAGACGCCCACGCAGCTTCGACAGAATCCCGAGCGCGGCAAGGTGCCTTGCTCTCTCTTCAAGAACTTTTGCAGACAAAGCGCTTCTTCCAAAGGATGCGTGACAAGGTCGGCATGGTGGAGAAGACGAAGTTCTCGAAGGAACTCCTTGATGAGTACGAGAATCTCGACCGATACAAGGTAAGGAGAAGGAGGAGAAGAAAGAGAAGGAGAGCTTGCAGCAGACGGTGGATGCCCTCGTGCAGAAGCTGCTCGCCGTGGCGCAGGAGAACGCGGCGCTGCACAAGGAGCAGGAGGCGAACTGGGAGATCGAGCCGCCGCCGTCGCAGGACCCGTACGAGGTGCTCCACGAGTGCCTCACCCGCTACCAGCACGCGCTGAAGGACGACCCGGTGAGTTGGAGGAGAGGAGACGGAGGCGGCAGAGACATAACAAGGACCTCGAGATGTACACGAAGCTCGCCTCGCTGCATCGCGACTTCCTCCGCCAGTCGCGCTCCTCCATCCGCGGACTGCGCGACTTTGTCAGCGCCGGCTACTGGAAGATCGTCGAGCAACGCAAGGGTGGGCGAGGGTGGAAGAGGGAGGAGAGGGAGAAGCAGATCTGGAGAAGGCCCGCGAGGACATGGACGAAGCGAGGAACGCCCTCGCCAACGCGAAGGACCCGCAGACGACAGAACTACGTAACGCGGCCTACCTCACAGCCCAGGAGCAGTTCAATCTCCTTCTCAAAGAGGTCTCCTTGGACGAAGAGAGGACAAGTAGCAGGCGAAGACGCTGTTGCAGGCGCTACCCGCGTCGATGGAAGAGCACGGCCGCGAGGTGCAGGCCTTCTTTCGCGTCTACCGCGACTACCACACCAAGACGGCCGAGGCCCTCGCCCTTTGAGGCCAACTTCCATCCACAATAAACAATCACAAAGAAGTCCCTCTTTGAGAGAACACACAATTTCAAGGACTGAACAAGTTAGAAGGCGACTTGGTTTTCCTCGGCTTTTGTGCGCTGAGAGAGACAGCAAGTTGAGGCTGAGAACTTCTTTTGGAATAGCTGTCGCTGGAAAAAAGGCGCGAACTGCGAGATTGAAACCATTCCGGTAAGCTGGGACTTCGAATTTCTGCAGAGCTCTGGGTCTAAAGAAGTCTGGAGAAGTTTGGAAAGTTTGGAGAAACCAGAACTGGAGAAGTCACTCTGGGAACATGTTCACGTTAATGGCGAGACAAGGGTTAGCGTGTAGAAACGATTCTCTTCCGAGCACTGGAAGATCATTAAAGCACGGCGTAGAAGAGAGTGGAGATTGGACTTGCGAGAGGGCCCTGAAGGAGATCCACTACAACTTGATCAAAGGAAGAGTATTCGGTTCCCAGTTCTACGGGCTCAAGCTCGTCCAAATAACGCTCTCAAAGCAGCTTTGAATCTATTCGAAAGAGTTCTCAGCAAGTCTCATTGCTCCGCCAGAAGAATGGCCGATTTGGAAGAGGGAGCCTTCTCTCGGCCCAGTTTATATCGAAGGAGCCGCGGCGAGAGGTTCATCGTCCGTCCGCCTCCCCGACAAGCCGCGAAGATGGCTGCCCCGCAGGCTCCGCAGCCCCTCGCCGAAGTGAAGCTCAAGCCGGGCGACCGCGTCCGCGACTACGAAGTGAAGAAGAAGCTGGGCGAGGGTGCCTGCGGCGTGGTGTATCTGGTGGAGAAGCAAGTGGAGAAGAAGGACAAGGTGCGCCTCCTCTGCTGGACACTCTTCAGAAGGTGCAAGCGGCGATGAAGGTGGAGCCGCGGATGAAGGACCCCGACGACGAGATCCTCAAGATGGAGATCTTCGTGCTGAAGAAGCTCCAGAAGTCGAAGCACGTCGTCAAGTTCCACTGCTCGGGCACGGAGAAGACGTTCAACTTTATGATCATGGGCCTGCTCGGCAAGGAGGTCGAGGAGGTGCGGCGGCGACAGGCCTCCCGCCACTTCTCGGCCGCCTCTTCGCTGCGCATCCTCCTGCAGGCCGTCAAGGTGCCCTCTCTTGCCCGAGAAGAGTCTTGAAGGGACTCGAGGACATGCACGAGGCCGGCTTCATCCACCGCGACGTGAAGACGTCCAATCTGGTAAGGGAAGGGAAGGAAGAAGAACCTCGCAGGCCTTCGGACTCGACAAGATGCGGCACACGGTGTTCGTCTTCGACTTCGGCCTCTGTCGGCAGATCCTCGTCCGAGACGAGAAGGGAGACATGAAGCTGCGCGAGCCGCGCAAGAAGGTTCCCTCTCCTCTCTTTGGAAGAAGAAGTGAAGGCGGCCTTCCGCGGCACTGTCCGCTACTGCTCGCTGAGCGTCCATCTCCGCAAGGATCAGGGTCGACATGACGACCTCTGGTGAGTGAGGAAGAAAAAGGAGAGCATTTGCAGGAGCGCCCTCTTCTCGCTCATCGAGGCGACGAAAGGCACGTTGCCCTGGAAGGGACAGCCGCGAACCGAGACGCAAGCCTCGAAGACGAAGCATCTCGAGAAGGACTTCTCCAAGAACAACGAGCTCTTCAAGGTGAGTCTCTCTGGGAGAGAGGGAAGGCTTCAGGGTCTGCCCGACTCCTTCTTCGAGATGGCCCGTCATCTGAAGACGCTCACCTACCAAGACAAGCCGGACTACAAGCTCATCTCGGACAAAGTCGGCGCCGACCTCAAGCAGCTGAAGGTGAATGAGGAGAGAAGAAGCGAGGTGTAGGTGACGCTGACGGATGACTGGGAGTGGGAGAAGGCGGACTCGACGGCGGCGTCGCAGCGCAAGCAGACTTCGGTGGTGGAGCGACGCGCCCGGCGAGAGGCGGACCGCATGAAGACTCGCGAGGACACTCTGCGGGACGCGCCCGCCTCCATCTGCACGAAGGAGGAGCCCGACTCGGCCGAGGAGAACGACGTCTTCTCGAACACCCTTGAGAACGTGCAGACGAAGGAAGGCTGACGCCCTCATCCCTCCCTCCTCCCGTCCTCCCACGCACATAAAATCTCCAACCAGTCTTGCCTCTTGCACGGGACAAAGGAACAAGGACTTCTCGGGGTTTTTCACTGAAACGAGGTCGAAGGAATACCGGGACTCAACATCAAGGACAACAACAAGCAATTCCTCTCAATCTCAAGAGAAAATCCGCCGAATTGCCACAAACTTTCAAAAATGAAGTCCACAACTGGTCATCGATCTCCTCGACAAAGACACGCAAGTGCAGCTATCCAAGTCACAAAAGCATCGATGGTCTGGACCTGGCTATCCTCTTCACTTTGTACGAGCGAGGAGAATGAACCGCACCTCGTTTATTGGTGTCTTGCAAAAAAGAACAGCAAAAACACTACGAGCAAACATGCGTTCAGCGCAAAGGCGCAACAATAATAATAATACAATAAGAGCAACAAAATAAGGGCAAGGCACTGCTACTAGTAAAACAAAAAGGACAATGGGGACTTACACGACGGAAGGTACAAGTTGGGAATAAACTAAGCTAGTAGCAGAGACAATAGGAGAGATGAGAAGGAAGTGAGGACTTACGCCCAATAGAGCTTGTCCCCGATCTTGTGCACGAATTCCTCGCTCATCCTGTCGAAGAATCCCTCGGTTCCGTCGTTGCGGAAACGTCCGCTGACTGCATTGCCCATGCTCGACACGGTCGTTCCTTCTGATTCGTCCATCACGGCCTCCTTCCACACGTTTCGGCCTCTCTTGCTGAGGTTCGTGGCGTGGAAGAGCGGTGACGGCATCGAGACGCTTCCGCAAACGATGCCCAGGCCGAAGCACAGGCCATGGGTGACGTTCTGAGAGCTAGTCAGAACATAAAAGGGACCAACCTCGATGTCGTCCAGGTTCCACTTGGGTCCGCCCTCACTGTAGACTTCCGTCACACGCACCGGACGAGCCGTGCCTTGGATGGCCTTGTGTGGAACGAGCACGAACCTAGAAGAAACAGTTAGCGAAGAAATCTCGAAACAAACTCGTTGAAGAGCGGATGGATGACCATAGTGTCCACACAGGTTCCGGGCTGGACGTTGAGCTCAGCCGGGCGATTGCCGCGCATCTCTTGAGCAGGAAGAAGGCGGTAGTTGGACTTGGTCTGGACGACCAGCCAACACACGTACGGCGAGTAGTTGGGCACTCCGTTCTGGGATCCGACGGCTTGAAGGATGCCTTGCATCTCGACGGCTTCATCTTGCACCTGAATTCAGCGTCTTTAACAAGAGTGGGAACGAACCGAGCGGAACTCGCCCTCGCTGACTCCTCCACGATAGACGACGATGCTCGTTGGCAGAGATCCCGTTTCCTTCAAGAAGTTGCTCAAGGCTCGTTTGAAGTTCAGATCGATGGCCGTGATGCTCGTGAGACGAGGCTTCTGCATCCAATACCATCCTCGAGATGCCATCACATCACCGACCGTGTGAGCGAACTGAACCCTCAATATTTGCCAGTTGACATCAGACATACGCCAACGATGGTCGGCTCGCTTGGCGGAACTCCCTCGATCCTGTCAGCGAAGGACTGCGGCGGCGCGTGAGCCGTATCGATGCCAACGAACATGACGCGTTTTCCGAAGTAACTGTTGTTGCTGAGATACCAACTTCATGAAAGCGACCCTAACACTTACAGACTCTTCGGATCCGTGCGGTAGGCAGCCATGTAGTTCTTCGCATACGCCTGCGAGACCTCCAGCGAGTAGTTGACTCCGCCGGTCTTCTCGTTGAACTAAAGATTGTTAATATTTGAAGATGAACAAACCTTCATGGCAAGGTTCGAAAGAACCTGCATGCCACCTTGCGGCGAAATGGCCTTGGAAGCAGTCTGTGCCCAGATGTGCATCGTTGGAATGCCGTAGCGTTGCTCCGCCAGCTTCAGAGTATCTACAAACAAGTCAGCATTCGAAAAGCAAAACAAGCAAACTGTGCACAGGATCCAGTTTCTCTCGGGTGAGGGCGAGGACGATCGTGTACTTCTTCTTCGCATACGTGGCGATGGCGTTGTGCACTTCTTCCGTTCGTTCAGAGAATGGGAACTCCATCTCGATGTCACGCGGGTTGCACATACGAAGGCCGCGACTCTCGAGCACGCGGAAGAAGCTCTCGATGAAACGCTGCGCTTGGCCTTCGTTCATGCACTTGTCGAAAACGAGCAACGCTGCCTTCGAGACCCGAGCAGGCTTCGTGTAGCGTTCACTACAAAACCAAATTAAACATCTTCTTCGGACAAACCGATTGCCCGTCTTCCAATCGATGATGCCGTCCTGGCGCGGCTCCACAGTCATGTTCTCGTAGCGGATAGATGGGCCGAAAAGCTGCTTGCCTTCGGCGACCATCATGCCATCGACCACACGCACCTGAACAAAACTTTGCTGAAGATGGAAACATACTCCAAAAGCCTCCATTTCCTTGTTCTTCGAGCGAGACGTGAGACGAGCGAAGTTGCGCTCGTCTTCCACGTGCTTCTCCAAGACACGCGGCAGCATCTGACACTCGCGGATAAGCTTCTCGGTCAGCTTCGGAGTCTGCTTCTTGAGATCCACTCGCTGTCCCTTCATGATGATGAGGTACTCGAGAGCGTGATAGCTGATCCTCGGTCCATCTTTTCCGCTCTTGCGTTCTTCGACCACGGGAAGACCCGGATAGCGCAGACGCTTCTTGTATCTGAACCCTCATTGTTCGCCCTATGCGCATACTTGGTCTCGTAGTACTTGGCGACACTGATGTCACCTCCGTCACGCAGCACGAAGAACGTCTCTTCGGCGCTCTTCTCCGAAATCCTTGTGATGTAGAACTGACGAGGTTTCTCGAGATGAGTCGTCTCAACACACACATCTATATCCTCTTTTGGTGGAAACTAAGGGTCGAACCTTTCAGCTGTGTGGTGAGCTTGCGGACTTCTTTACGTGCGCGTGACTCGAGATCACGTTCACCGCAGCCGAAGTACTCCATCAGGAACTTGATCATCTCTTGACCCTTGAAGAACGGCGACTTCTTGGCTGGAATTCATTTCCTTAGACAAGCAAGCACTGAACAAACCATCAAGTTGGAGCATCATGGACGTGTTGGCAATCGAGTCGCCGACGGGGCGCACATTCTTCTCCAAGCCCATCTTAGCCACTTTGCCTTCGACCAGCGGCGCATCGTAGTCCGAAGCCTTCTCGTAAAGACGGTTCTTGAAAATGATGTGATCACCACTGCAAAACACCAATAAGTCACTTATCAGACTTACTTGTCGATCAGCGCCTGGTTGGTGAGAACTTCAAGGAATTGCTGGATGGGACGGAAAGTCTCATCGATGAGTTCCGTCACCGTCTTGTGCTGGACGAAGTCCGCGATGTTGATCTGAACATCCGCTTTAGGACGATGAATGTAGAGACAAACCTCCTCTGTGAACTTAATTGTAATGACGATCTCGACGGCTGCAGCCGGGAAGAACTTCTTCGTGTTCTCACTCCAATTAGCCTTCGGGATGACGAATTGTCCACGGCCATCTTCCGGCAATTTGTCACGCAGCTTCATTGCGTAGAGGATGTGGCCACAGTCATACGCGAACTGGTGGCGGTCCTGGCCGAAGACTTCCGGGTGCTGCTTGATGAGGGCGATCAAGATGGAGTAGAGCACTCGGCGACGACCAGCGAGCGAGACGCTGCAAGAGTCGAATTCTAATGAAGCGAAGAGCTAACTCGAGACGAGGCCCCTTCGTGGCGTCCTTCAAGTCTCCGCGCTCCATCTTCACGTTGATGTCCATGTCGAACTTCTCGACGAAGGGAGCACAGTGGGAGAGATCCAACACGTAGCCATTGACCTTGACGGGCAGCGTACGCGCTGGCGCCGCACGACGCTGAACCTTCACCTTCGCTGCAAACGCGTTATTTCATGACCGTCAAGAACGAAAAACCAGGAAACGCTGGCGTGTCCGGACCGCAAACGCTGATTTCCATCGCATCCATAACTGGTTTTGTCAATTGACTGAAAACAAGCAATGTACATAAACAAACAACAAAAACATACCTTCCAGCCAGCCGCAACAAAAACAATAAGCTGGCACACGCCAATTATTTCACAACACTAGGTTTTGATCTACTTGAGGCCAGTTTTTTTGTGGCACTTGAAACGCAATTCTTTACCGTAATTTTGCTCCGTTGGGGAAACTGCTGTTTTCAACGAGAGCTCTCTCGAGAGTGTGAAACCACCTCTGTGAGGGGGCTAGTAAGAGGGCCTAGAAAAAGGAAATTATCCGTAGAGGGAGAGAAAACGCTTGTTGGTTTTGGCTTGACTGGCGGCAGCTTTTGCCCGTTCCGAGTTCGAGGTGCTGTCCAACAGTCTCCGCGTGTCATCGACGCCACGGTGCTCAAATTGGAAATCTTTCTGAAAATAATCGCCCTTTCACATAGTCGCAATTGTTAAAAGAAGGAATGATACGAGTCCGTCGTCGCGAATGCCGCCCCTTTCAGACCTTCCCTTGCTATTGCCGCTTTAAGGTTATCCATCTTCGAAACAAGACGCCGACAGCAATCTGACTGCTAGCTTGCAATTTGACGGCGTATTTGCAAGAGCTGAGTACAGCCAAGACGCTGCCTCATTCGAACAGCAAAAGACTGCATTTCCACGAACTGGCTAATGAACCAGAATTTCCCACGTACGCTACTTTCACTCCGTTGGTGTCGCCTCATTGTCAGATCGACGTGAAACGTTGCTCGTGAAAGCTACGAGGAAGACCACGAATTCAAGCCGCAAACATGCCAACGCCATTCGTCGATGAAAGACAAAGCAACTTCTTCAGCAAGGTTGAAGCCCACCGTCCGGGCGATCTCTACGTTCCAAAGCAAAACCAACATTCGTGCTATGTTTACGAGGACGATGTTTGATGGACCAGATTTTATTGGAATTCCATCATCTATACATTGCAGCACAAGGTGGAGAGTGCTCATTGGAGACTTCAGGCCTTGTTGTAGACGCGGCGGCACTTGACGTTGCCCGACTCGATCGTCTGAACAGAGTTGTGCTCCGACAAGCGAGACTCACGACAATGAGCTTGCCACCATCGACGTAGCGCTCGAAGCGGCTCGCCTTGTCGCTGTCCTTCACCGGCTTCTCCAGTTGGATGAGCTTGCTGCCTTCAAAGTTGAAGGTGCTCTTCATCTCGCGATCGTCCAGCGTCGTCGTAGGCGTCTCCTCACCCAGCTTGAACTTGACCTGCAACACGACTTGTCAAGCACCGACCACAAATACTCACAGCGCTGGACTTGAGGCTGGTGGTCGTAGTGATGATGTAGTGGTCACCTTCCTTGCTGATCTCGACCACGGGCTTGGCTGAGTTCGCCACCTTGCGCTGGATGAGGCCAACACCGACCTAAATCCGTCATGTTGAAACAAAAAAGCGGCGCTGCGAACCTCCTTGAGGTAGCCGTCGAAGTTGTCTGACTCAGCGAGCTGCCACTTTCCGACGAGGGCGTCCATGACGATTGAGCGATAGAGAGAGAGAGCAACCTGAAAAGAAACACAACCAATCACGAAACCCACAACGGCACACTGACGAAGTCTCAACAATTCTTCCTGACCTCACAACACAGATCAACAGATCAAATTGCTGCGGGAAGTTTAAGCAACTAAAAACTACAGTAGCCAGACGTTTTGCTTCTCTTGACGATCGACGTCTCTGTCGAAACCTCTACTTCACAGCCTTCCCCTAGCCTTCCCTTCTTGTTCTTTCATTTCATTCAACGAAAACAGAATTTTGGTTTTTCAACAAGAATAATCACTGGGCATTGAAGATGAATGAAGAAGAGATCAGAAGGCGAGATGGAAGAGGCCTCCGAAGCGGTCGCCACGACCGAGGAACTTGGCCAATTTCTTGGCACTCTTCTTGTGCCAGCCGCGAGGACCAAAGTCGCCGAAGGGCACGCCAAAAGCTTGTGTGGAGGTGGGTGGGGAAGGAAGCCCTGCAGGAAGTGTCTGGAAGCCTTCTTGTGCCAGTGGTGAGGGCCGAGGCCTCCACAAGGAGCCTCGAATAAGGGTCCTCCGGAGCTCCAGACTTATCGGTTGAAGTGGAAGGAAGCGATTAGGCGGAACGACGAAGCCAAGAAGAAGATCTGGGGCGTTCGGAACTTGGAGTTGGTGCAGCTCAAGGAGGCCGGAGAGTGGCACGTCCGTACTTCACGCAAGATCAAGAAGGGCGACGCGCAGACTTCGACTCCCTCTGCCCCTGCTTCTCTGTTCCTTTCTCCCCCCGCTTCGTCTGAGACTATTCGCCTTCCCTCTCACACGGCCTAGACCTTCTCTCTTCGTTGTAACCCTTTTCCCTCTCTTCGTTCAGATTCCAGCTTTCCCTTCTCTTGTCCGCAGCAAACGTTCACGAGTGAATCACCCCTCCCTAGCAGTGGTGGGTCACATGGGAGGGTATGCCCACCGTCTTCTTCTCTCGCAACATCTTAAGACTTCGCTCATCTGAAAAGATTGATATAGCGAATAAACTTCAAACTTCAAACAATTCCGTTAGCTCATACGATTCCGTTAGTATGGAGAGACTCAATAGGAGATTTATTCAGGACACCGTAATATCTTCAATTGGCCATTTCTGCTTACAAGTCGCAGTTCTCTCGCTTTGTTCTTGTGCTGGGAAGCACAAGAGAAGCGAGACTGATGTTGATGCCACGGCACCGTGCGCTCCACAGATTCACAATCCGCCGATCGTCGTGGTGCTTCTTTCAGTGATAAACAATTTGAGAGCAACGAATAGTCACGCGCTTTATAGGATCCGGCCGTTTTCTCACATGGAGTTTGTTCAAAGTTTTTCTGAAGGTAAACACTCTAACTGCATACGGCAACGAGCCAGCTAGCTGAGCAATTTGCTTTCGGACATCAGCTCCTCTGTGGAAAATCACCGCCACTTTCTCCTTTGTAACACGAAAACGGTTGCAAATGGCCTTCGAAGAAAGCTTTTCCTTCCTCGAAAAATGTCTAAATGCCGTTGCTTCGAAGCATCATTGACCTGTTTACCTTTCCGCATGTTCAATAATCTTATTTGAGCGAAAAGTGACAACGGAGGCTGTCGAGCATTGGAGAAGCATTTTGCTTGGCCATTCTCCATCATGAGAGTCTCGAGGGAGGTTTCTGAGTAGGATTTTATGGCTTCACGATGAGCGAAAAGATGGCAAACGTGGCTCTTGGAAATATTCCATCACGGAGCGGTGTCCTCCACTTGTTCATTAGGCTTCCGTTGCGGCTTGGCTCATTAGGCTCCCATTGCGGCGAGCCCTTAAAACCCAGCTTTATTTGCACTCACCCTTCTAGCTCTTTGACGACCTTGGTGGCGGCGTTTCCTCTTCGACGGCTTGCGGACTGGTGTGAACGGGACGCTCTTCATTCCGGAGAAAATGACGAGAAGCGGCGAAAACGATCGCAAAACAAAAAGTGCAATGACGCTTACGGGGGGGGGGGGGGTTGAGCATCGGAGACCAAAGTCTTAAGTTGTTCCCTCGACCCTTAAGAAGCCTGCCTCAACGTCATGGTCGCGTTCGCCAGCATCGCAGCAGTTGCGCTTACACAGCCAACACAGAAAAAAGTTGTGCTACATGATTTTACGCCTGCAAACAGATACTCGAATGAGAAAAAGTTTCCGGTCACAACCACCTGAAACAACTTTCTGGCTGTAATTAGTAGCCATAGTGACAATGGGAGATGGGCCTTGTTTGTTGAAGCAACTAGCTTCAAACGAAATCCGGACTAACGGGAGTAGGGAAGTAAGACTCCAACGAAACAAGCGCGCTAAGTGGTCGTCCCGGGACAGTTCCGTCCTGTTAACACCCCGGAGTCACTACCAATTCATCGACCCCGGAAGGATAAGCAGCTTGGTTGGCTAGAGGCTGCCTGCGGTCGGGATGAACATTGAACCCAGACCCTTCAGCGTGGTATATATCGCCTCGGGCCAGTACACCACCTCACCCACGCTTATGATGTGGGTGCGATTAGGAGCGAGGTTTGCATCAAGCTGGCTCATGCATAATTAACACATTCAAATATTTAGTGTCTCCGAAGCACTTTTTAATACTTCCGTGTGTGCGGCAGCTCCGATGTATGATCAGTGACAACCATTTTTTCCTGGTTTCGCCTCGTAAAGTGCACTCCTGCAGGCCTCTCCCTTCTCGCTTCTCTCGTCACCTCTGCAGACTGACGTGAACGATTGTGTCGTCCGACACTGGTCGCCTCAGCAACAGGGCGCTGCCTTATCTACTGTAAGATTTTATGGGCAAACAGAGCACCGCAGAAGAACCCGTCGTCGACAGTCGCTGGCTTGCTCGTCAGTACTGTTTCCTTTTGCGCTGCTTAAAATTAGTGGAGCAATAATCTCGTCAGGAGTATTTTGAAGGTTTCAAGTCTTTTCAAGGATTGTGCGACAAATGGGAACTGGCGGATGTGAACCGCGACAGATGTGAACCGGCCACAAATGAACCGGACGCATGTGAACCGCGAGCTATTGCTGGAAGAAGAAGTTCTCGTCGAGGTGATTGACGCCTTTCCTCGGCCAATTGAAATAAGGTACAATGCGAATTACAATCGAAGTGCTTGACAAAGAGGTCACACCTTCTTGGACGACGACTGCCGTCTTCTAGGACAACTGCTGAGTCTTCGAAAGCGACAGCTGCCATCTTTTAGGACGACTTCTGCGTCATCGAGGACGACTGCTGCGTCTTCGAGGACGACTACTGCCATCTTTGAGGACGAATACCGATTTCCCATTCCCGCACGAATGAATCTCACATCTCACACACATCTCACACACCCTCTCAAGCCCTGCTAAGGTACCAAGCCGGAGTCGAATTTCTTGTGTCTCGAGAGCGCAAGCAAGAGTCTGTCGCATGTCTCATTTTATGACATTGAATTTACGACAAGAAGCTCGGTGAAAGAACCGCGGCCATGAGAAAACTCTTCGAAAGAACGGAGGGCGACAGAGCCGAGGGTGAGAGAATTGCACCACCGAGGACCATCGGGGAGACGACATCTGGACAGAGGACGAGGGGACTGAGGATCAAGGGCGAGAGTACATAAGGGTTGATCACATTCGGCGCTACACAGTAAGGATTGAGGATGAAGGGAGCCATGACAAGGGGAGATATCACATACGGGGAGAGGAGGTAAGGAGAGAGGATGAAAGGAATGCCGACGGTCGGTGAGAGGACATAGGGACTGAGGACGGCCGGGTTGAGGATGAGAGGAGTGAAGAGACCTGGCGAGAGAACCACAGGGCCGAGGACGGCCAAGCCCGTGACAGTCGTGAACATCGTCGGTGAGAGCACGGTTGGGGCGAGCACCGAAAGCAAGGTGAAGCGCTTCGAGCGTCGCTGCAACAAGGCAATTCAGTTGCATTTTAAAAACTCGATTCTAAAGATGAAAGTTTCACATGTTCCGCGTCCGTTGTGTTTGAGGCAATCTGTTCGATGCGCGCCCAGAGAGCTTCTTCTCGATCGCTTTTCGGGAGTCGGCGGTAATCGGCAAGGTTGAAACCGGTATCTTGACGATTGGCGATGCCTGTATCATGATGTTAAGCCAGAAACTTTTGTGCACCTTGCTTCTTGTGTAGATAACGTATCTGTCCCGGCTCTAGGAAAGTGAAGCCCCGTTCCCGCAAGTCATTCTTTTGATCGGGAAAGAAGCGCTCCGACAGTTGCTTGAAGATTGTCTCGACGCGCCTAGTGACATCAACAAGTTCGCCCTCCAGTCCGAGGATGTTCATCTTATCGAGCACTTTCAGCGCACCATCCACAGTCGTTCGTGCTCCAGAGAGCTGGAATAGATGTTTTATCCCGTTGCGAAAAACAGCACCTCCATAATGATTTCGATCATCCTCTCTCTGTCTGCATCCCCGAGGCCCGAGTCCTCGAGCAACTGAAACCTGGGCGGTCTTTGATGCCGTGTACGCAGACAACGCAGCGATGCAGTAGACGCCTGTTTTGCCACTTTCCCAACACCTCCTCTCCCATCAAGCGAGATGTGAACTGCGCTCCCCCGACGCGCAAAGACCACGTTTGAGCAGGCGACGGGACAGTCGCGGGTCGTAACTGTCAGCATTGGCGTTTTTTATGACCACGCAGACGCACCAAGTGCGCGAGGCCCAACTACGACCCCTTGACTACTTTCCTTGGGGATTGATGCCACTTGCTCTTCCGTATCGTCGTGATAGAAGGAAAGAACGGATGGAGAAAAGTGCCGATTCGTTGTTTCGTACTGAAGCGCATGATCGAAGATTAGCGTCGTGAAACAAACTTTGTCCGGGAGGAGCGGGGCAAATCGCGGACTCAACACTTTTCCATTGCTCAACGAGCGCTCCCCCTTCGACTTCTTGGTCATCATATTCAGGAGCTCCATAGCGTCTTCCATCAGCGTCCTTTTCGTTCTCTGCAAAAACGCCGTGAGTGCTGGTCGCCTGCTACGAACCGGCTCCAAAGGCGACCGTGTTGGTCTCTCGTTGCCCAGAACAAGATCGTACATTCGCATCTCGTAGATTTTGGCGCCAGGCGAGTTTTCAGCCACGCGGACTTTCTTCGTGAGTCGAAGAAGTTGCTTGTAAGTCTTGTGCCAGCCTTTTTCTGCCCCTGGCTTGGAAGAATTCCCACGAAGAGCACTCAGAACCAAATTCGCCACCTGAAAAACGCATCCAAAGCCCCTTAACCTTACTCGAATGATAGGACTTGCGGACTGTGCTTCTGGCAGATCAGGGGCCTGGTCCATCGAGACGACCTGAAGAGTTGACCATTAGATTACTATTGTTGTTTGGTCGAGTGCACCCAGTTGCCCTTGTGGGGAGTTGCCTCTCAGTTCATATGCGCCCAAATGGGGGCCGACGCGAGCCGAAGATCGCTGATTTATGACGTTTTTGTGACCATTGAGGAACTACGTGAATGCGGTCAGACGCCGGCGTTTATGGCTTTGTTGGATGTTTCAACAGGGTCACCTGCATCTTCGAGAAGTCGCTCTTGGAGACGCGATCGGCCACCAGACGATAGGGGCTGCGTTTGAGGCGTCGGCGAAGAGCTTGTCCGCCAGCAAGCATTCCATTGGAAAGGTTGGGCTGGTGTAGATGTTGGCGACGAGGAAAGAGTACTAGGCGAGGCGGCGCTCGAATGAGTTGCCCGGCCCTCTCGGATGCTCTGTACCGGGTCTCATGCGCTGTCGCGCCTAAAAAGCCTTTTGAGTTCGATCGATTGTAGTGGCTAGTAGCAAGGCCAAAAAGTACCAGGGTTAGTGATCTCTCGCCGTTGAAAGTTTGGCTTCTCTTCTTGATCGCTGTGGTAGCGAAACCGTTTGCGTATCCCCAGAAAGGTGGAAGGTCCCCAAGATGTTTTCACCGAGGTCATCGCAATGCGTAGAGGCGGAGGTGTTGTTCGAATACGGTTAACGACGCGCACATGGCGAACAGTCCCTCGCTTTAGCGAGGAATGTAGTCGGTTCGATCGCAGCTGACTCGCACGCAGCTTCCAATTTAACTTCTCGAGCACGGACTTGGCTGTACTTGTCGCAGTTGTCGGGATTCTACTTCGTTTGAAGAACTTCGTCAATTTCTTTCTTCTTTCGACTATTTTTATCGAGTCGGCTGTCTTCCATTGCCTCAGTGCTATTTGCTTTTCTTCAACATTTGTTGAGTCCAGTTTTTGTCCAAAAGCTCCATTCCATTGAATTTGAGTACTAAAATGTTGCCAACGAAACTCATAAGAAGCGCCCACCTTGGATTGGAGATACTCTCAGCGACCACAGCATTTCCCGTTCGAATCTTTGCCCGTTGCCTGGCTTCTATCAAACATTTCGCTGCGCTCACTACGTCTCTCTTGTCAATGATCCTGTTCAGACATCTTGCCAGAATGAATTTCTCATCTAAAAGTCAACGCTTGAAAGAGGGACTTACTTTGAGGAATAGTTTGGTAGAGCTCTTTTCCCATTTGACCCATCAGAGCCTTGAGGGAGTGTAGAAACCAAGAATAATGCATGTTCTGCACCCTTTCATATTGCTCTTTGTTAAGCCGGATGTCGTCAAAGTCGCTCAAGTCGCGTTTTACGTGTGTCGTTGAGATTGATTCGACCGCTAAAATCATGCAGTGAACTAGCTTCCCCTTCTCTTCTTACCTTGAAGCGCGCAGGCGGCGAAAAGAAAAACACTCCAAGTGCTACACATCCTCGGCATCGCAATCGATGGCAGTTTTTCCGCCACGCCTTATATTTCCAAGCAACACTAAACCGTTAACTTTAAAGGAAAGTAAGATTTGAAAGCAGCATGGTTACGGTAACTAAGGACAATTATTCTGAGAGATGGGTTGAGCACACAGATCGCGACGAAAAGTGCGGGTGTCTGTTGTCCGTGGCGTCGCCGAAAGCGGGAGGTGGACGGTAACCTGGATTCTTGATTGCTCTCATTCATCCACATCATCTGCGCGTGTGTCTGCTAAGGTCTATCTTTCTTCTGAATTGTCTTTCCCAAAATGATATTTTGTCATAAGGACTTTCATGCAACGAGCAAAATGCCACTCCAGACGACCAAATAGGGCCGGTTGAAGCGAGTTCGACGGGTCCTAAAAGACGGTCTATGCAAAACGTGGGGAAGATATCAATATCGAGGAGCTTGCACCCCAGACACTTTCCACACTTAGTTCTTTGTGCGTGACCTTAACAGAAGAAGGACAGCTCCTTTCAGGGTGATATCAATTGCGGAAACTCGCTGCTCGGAGGAGTCGTGGTCGTCATTAACTCGTCTGTGGAGGCGGCGCAGGTTGGTTTCCTGTTCAAAAACATCAACGAGAAACAGGGAGCGTCTCGCCTAACTCTGGTCGAGATGAACGTTGTGCGCCGGCTTTTTCGCTGCGGCCGAGGTGACATTGTCAGTCCGACCGACAAAAAGCAAGATCTCAGCGAGTAAGACGTTTTCAGTATTACCCAGTCTTTGGGCTTTGTACCTTGTGTAAAAATATTGCATTGCCACGGGCCAAATAAACATTTTTAGATCTTTCAACGAGCAGTACTTGTCTTTGGATCAACTGGCAAAGCGATTTCCCAATTCCGGCATCGATGCCACCGATCCTTCGAAGTCAACTGGTCTCAAAGGTCCGGATGCATCCCGTCTTCTAGCCGTTCGTTCTTTCACTTTCATCCCTTGTTCCAATCGTGACTTACCCTTATCACAGGAGAACGGGCAAAATGCCCTCAAACCTCCTCGAGAGAAAAGCGACATCGAGATGTTCTTTCATCAGTTCCTAAACGGCATGTGGATGCTTCTCCTCGGCGCGGCGGCCTTGTGCTTCTTTACTTACATTCTCGATCCAACGTACGCTTTTTTTTCTTCGTGTCTCAGTGATTCAGTGAGAAGATCAATCTTTTCGCCGGCATTGCGCTCGTGACAATCGTCCTCGGAATGGCCATCGTTGAGTTCTGGCAAGAGAAATCCGGGCGCTCGGTAAGTTTGCGACGAAGTGCGGGGTTACTCTTTGAGTCTCTGGAAAGGCCACAGGGAAAAGTCGTCAAATGACGCCACTTTCGTCTATGCCGCTCGTTTCGTGCCGCGCTTATGGCTTTACACTTTTGGGGAACGTTTTGGACCCAGAAGATGGTGCAACCTAAGAACGCCATTATTTGACCTCGAATGCAGTCGCACGACGTCACCGGCTGTCTTTGGAGTTCTTGTTCTGGTACGATATCGGGAGGTTATCGGGCGTGCCGAGAGCGTGCGGGCACGGTACTCGAGTTTCCGTCCAAAGCGAAGAGTGGAAGAGAGCGATTGTCTGCAGGTGGTTCGTGGTTTCGCGACACTTCTGCCAACGGAATGCAATGTGATCCGCGACGGCATCGAGCAGAAGATCCAGCCTGCCAACATCGTTCTCGGCGACATCGTCGTCGTCCGGAATGGCGGAAAAGTGCCCGCCGACCTTCGTCTCATCGTGAGTTTGATGACTTGATCGAGGTTTTCAGAAATCCTCGGATGTAAAGCTCGAGACATCGTCTATTACTGGCGAGGCGGAGCCCTTCGAATACCACGCGAACCCGGTCCAAGCACCTGCGAAGGTCTTCGAGGCGTACAACATCGCTTTCAACGGCTCTTTCTGTGTCGATGGCGAGGGTCTCGGGGTCGTCATTCGAACGGGAGAGAATACGGTATCCGGCTTTCTCTATAATACAATAACACTGAGAGCCCTGTCTTTAAGAAATGAAATAAACGTCTAAGAACAACACTTACAGATCATCGGCCAAATTGCGGCTCTCACGACAAATCAAGAAAACCAGCAATCGACGTTGGAGATAGAAATCGCAAGGTTGTCTGAACAAGCTCAAGCTGACGTTTGTAGATTTGTTCGTTTCATCACCGTGCTGGCGCTCGTGATGGCCGTCGTGATCTTCTTGACTGGCTGCTTCGTCAACCATTTTCACAACGTGATGCATCTCTTCATTGCTGGCTTCATCGCGGTCATTTGCGCCAATGTGCCCCAAGGCAGGAAACTTTACCAAGAAAGATTCCTTCAGGTCTCCCGGCCACTGTCACGTCGCAGCTCACCGTCATCGCCCGTCGAATGGCCGAGGAGAATGCCTTCATCAAGAAACTCGACATTATTGAAACGTTCGGCGCCGCTACCGTAATCGCCTCCGACAAGACCGGGACCATCACCAAGAACAACATGACGGTCGTCGACTTGTGGTACAATGAGAAGTACCTCAGCGGTAATTCGTTTCTCACTTTGCGCATTCTTCAGATCTGGCTCATCTGACGCAGAAGACGACGCGTGTGAAGCGACATGACGGGATGGAAGACCCGCTCCCAGATCTTCTGACGGTCTGCGTCGTCTGCAACCGCGCTCAGATGCACTCGCAGCAGACGGTGCACACCACGCGGCATCGGGTTCCCGTCCGACGCACCACTCCGCCCACTCGCAGCCTCAGCTCCGACGCCGAGAACACGCTCAACTCGAACGCGCTCACTGTGTAAGAGATTGAAAGAAAGAAAGAGGCAATCGTTTGCAGACGAAAACGTCCAGGTCTACCCACTACCGTAGTCAACGAATTGAGTTTTGTCGGCAATCCCTCGGAAGTGGCTCTTCTTCGCTTTGCTTGTCAACACGTCAAAGTGAGCGGCATTCGTCAGAAATATCAGGTCAAACTGTTTGAAACCGCAACTTGCCTTTTTAGCCCATTTTTGAAATCCCATTCAACTCCACAAGGAAATGGGCCCTGGTCATCTGCAAGGATACGAGCACCGGCCACGGCGACGGCGAGAGCGCCGATGGAGTGAGTTGTCGGTCATCTGCATAAAGAACTTCAGAACGAATGGGACTACTGGCTGATGGTGAAAGGCGCTCCCGAAGTGCTTATCACGATGTGCAAGTCGTTGAATATCGACGGTGCTGAGGCTGAACTGAATGAGGACTTTATGGAATCCTTTCAGGTTGGAGTAAAATTGTTTCGTTTCAAATTTCAGACGGCCTATCAAAAGTTCGGCGACGATGGCTGCAGGGTGATTGGCATGGCCCAGAAGCGATTCCGCGGGCCGGCCAATTGCAAGTTCGACATAAAGAAGAACAACTTCCCAATGAAAGGATGGACTTTCCTCGGCATGTCGGCCATCATGGATCCTCCGAAGTGAGACGAGTCTCTTCAAAGCAATCTCCCAGGGACGACACGGCGATGGCTATCAAG
>JAQIXL010000312.1:0-37070 GCA_034700245.1 Poikilolaimus oxycercus
GGCCGGAGGCTTCCGGCCGGCCGAAATCGGCCGGCGGCCGGGGGGTCTCCGGCCGGCCGGCCGGCCGACCGGCCGGCCAGGGTCGGCCGCGGCCGGCCGGTGACCGGAAAGTCAAATTGCGTTTTTTGCCACAGTCTTTCACTATACTCCCCCTTTTGCGTCTATAGCAGCTCCGGGTCACGCAAAAATGAACTCTGACCATCAAGGAACTTCAAATCTCACACAGGAAACTAGTGAAAGTAGTGGATGTTTGAAAGGGCCACTCTTGAGACATCCGTGCTCATGTTTTCCTTTTCGAACTCCTCCCGGTCGGGTCCATAGTGCGGCTCCTATTCTTGCTTCACCGAGAGGATCATGGAAGCAACAACTGGAACAGCGAAGAAAAGTTCGGCGCAAATGACCGTCCGACTTTTAGCTCTTTGAACCGTTTTGAGGAATGCCGTAAATCTTTATTTGGTCATGGCGTAGGCTGAGTTACTTTGCCGCAAGGAATGCGCTCCAATGGTTCTTTCACGAGTACTCGGTCTAGCCATCACGCTCGGTTCTCTCATGCTTTTCCTGCCACAGGTTTTTTTCTTGTTCTTTTGAAGTTCTTCATTCTCCTTACAGATTCTTAAGATTTCTCGTGCCCGGTCAGTTGAAGGAATCTCACTGACGTCGCAACTCTTGGCATTGGTCGCAGCGGCGGGTACTTTTTAGTGATCTTTGCCGTTTCTGTAGACTTTGTGCCTTTGGAAGTCCTCACCACTATTATGGTTTGTGAATTCGTCATCGTTTTAATATGCTCGATTTTTAAGATGCTCTCGATTCCGATTATCTTGATCTCGAAGACGATGCAAGCCTGGGCGAATTACAAGGTCCAAAGCACCGGTCAGCTCTCACTCATTTCGGGGCGCCAAGGAGCGTCGCAAGAAGCTCCGATGAGCCGTTTCGCTTCGTCTTCTCCTTCTCTTCGACATTCAGCTCATGCATCCAAGATTTCGTTGACCACCACTCAGCCGCTGCTACGGGTTCAGTTTGAAAATTGTGAAAACGGCTATCACGATACTCCTTCGACGATCTAAATAAATCCGAACCAAGCGAGATGTTTTTGAAAGGATGTTTTTCACGTTTCGAACAGTTGTTTTGGATTGTCTTCGCGATTCGTCCACGGAGACTCTTCAAATGTATCAATGGAGTTGACGAAGAGGCTGATTCTGAGCAACGAACCTTGAACCCAGTGGCCCGATGAGCGTCTGTTCGTTGACCGGGTCTTCTTCACACGGCAGGGGGATTAAGCGATAAAAGACTTATTTGTCCCTCCGGCTACCTAGGAGTCTTTCACACCTCCCTGCCCGACTCTTCGTGGCATTCAATTTTGCACGGATTCCGTCAGGCCCTTTACGAACTTTCACTTTTACGTGTTTTCAGGTAAAACGACCGCAATATGAAGTGGCGTCATCACCTTTTGCTGATCCTTTTCATTCTTGTGCGTCTTTATGGCGCCGAATCCAATGATGTCCTCACTGAGATAGAAGGCGAAACGTTTCGTCAGCCCTTCGCGTCGTTCTACAATGAAGCGCTAGCACGGTGGGAGTCTTTTTGTCTATCGACGAACTGAGCAATGACTTAAATGTTTTGCAGACGCCTTTGGAAAGTTTCCTCAAGCCCGTACCTTGCTGAGGAACACAATGACGACAAGATCCGCGAGTGCCTCTTTGAAAAGCTCAACTTCTCTAAGACTAATGGCTTCCTGGACGTTAGTACAAATTCTAAAGTTACGTGAAAGAAATGTCCCCTTCCGCGCATTTGCCAAAGTGAAACTGAGGCAATAAGGCCTCAGAATTTTGTTTTAAGTGATCGATCTCATCAAGTCTTCAAGTCAAGTCTTTATTCCCAGGGATCAAGGCTGTACGCCTGCTGGGCACGATGAAGACGAGGCTTGCTCCCATCGATCTCATAGGTTTTTGAAATTTTCTATTGCAGGACACCGAAATCGCTTATAACTTCTGCAGTCAGTACACCTACAAGCGATGCGTCTCCGTGTTCGCTGTTGATCATTCCGCGCAAACGATACACTTCACGAGAGCGTAAAACATTCTGAAAAGAAAGAATTTCTTCAATTTTCAGAGGTCTAAATGACAGCTTCCAAGAATACATTCGTGACGGCCTTCGACCCTACAAGCAAGTCGGCGAACTTACGGTATGAATCATTCAAGTCCCCGCTAAAAATACTTGTAAAGGTTCACGAGACGGCGTTTGGTCAGTTCGACTATGTTTGGAACCAAATGGGATTTCGAGGAGCAATCCTGCGACGACACTTACAATACCCGCATTATCAGCTTGTGGTACGCTTTCGTTTGAACTTTGGCCCTGACGCATTTTTCTTTGCAGTTTAGCGGCCACGAGACAGCTGGACTCGCTGCTATGCTGGCCACCTACGAACTTGTGAACTCAAAAACGATTCGTCCGTCTCAAGTTACCGTCGTAACGTTTGGAACGCCGATGGGCTTTGTTTTTGGCAATTCCTCGATGCTTTATGCCAGAACGGTAAGCATAAAATGAGCAAATTAGAGAAAGTTTCTAGGTTCCAAATTCTTTCCACGTTACCAGAGAAGGCGACAGCGTGCCTCTCGTTCCGAAAGGATACAGAAGGTTTCAGGGTCTGCCAAAAGAAGTAAGTCCCCGTTGATAGCTTGTCTGTAATTTCAGATTTACTACACTGATGCTAAGACGTACCGAGTGTGTCAAGGAAGTTCCGATCCTGAATGCAGTCAGGGCTCAGCGAACACGAACTGCACGTCTGTTCCATGCAGCCCCCTTTTGACAAATTTTTAGGATGGCTGCAAATCACGTTTACTTCGGTCTCTCCATTGAGGAAGCCTGCTTCGCTGCCGACAAGGACTAAAACGGCAAAAACACTGACGAAGAGTGTGAACCAATTTTGATTTGAATAAACATTTTTCGAGCTGTTCCTGTCTCAAGCAGCGCTATTTATTCCATTGAGACATCTGTAAATTTGCATTGACGTGCAACGTTCAGAAACGTAGAGTCAAAACCCAATTCTGGGGTTTCGGCGTAATGACGACGGTATAGCCTCGAGACATGTCGATATTGTCGGATGAAAAGGCGTAGCGGTGCAGCAAAGACGTCAGAACAAGAAAGAGCTCGGTTCTGAAAGAATTTTCTCCCGTCTTCAGGCCCGACAAACCTGGCAAGTCAACCAATGCACTGCCGTTTTCCCATGTAAAGACCATGTTTCGATCGACTACAGCCTGAAAAAGAATAACAAATAATCTTGGACAAATGCTCAGCTTCTCACCTTATTTAGTGTTCTACCGTCAGCATTCAGAAAACGCTCCGGGCTAAATTCGTCCGGTTTCACAAAAGCGGGATCGTGTCCGTGAACGGTGAACTTCTGCGCGAAAATGAGCGAATCTTTAGTGATAGGTCTCGATGGAATCACCGATAAAAGTGAGCGACTTATTTCTCGTGTGGAAAAGAAGTTAGTCGAAGAGCTGCTCGAGCACATCAGTAGTAAATACGCCAACGAATCGGGACGACGCCTTTCGGAAATTCTCCTCATTGGATCCCAGGCCGCGGTTTGTTTCAAAACGAGAGTTTTAGCTTGCAGTTGCTCGTCAATCGCATTCAAGGCCTCTACACAATGGAGAAAATCGTCGATTCGTAACCTTTTCATGAAAGCCTTTATGCCATTCTAACATCGGAGACTGTCGTCGACAAGTAAAAATTCTACCATAGGAAAAGCAAGAGTAGTGGCAGGGGACTAGACTTTTCTGCAGCTTCCACCTGTCTGATTTTCAAAGTCAAAATATTTTTAACTCAAAACTGGCACACAGACGTCTGTGTTTTGGGTTTTCAGTTGACGATTTCAATTAGTGCAGCGAAGTGCAACTGTAAAGTGAATTTTCGCACGCGCCTAGACTCCAAAAGATCGAACACCTGCTCTTTGCAATGTCATTTCCTCTACTTTCGCACGCAAATGCTTCCTATCCTGTTGGTCAGTCTGCACTTGGTCGTTTTTATTTCGATCTGCTCGCTCATTGTCAATTGCTACAACTGCTATTTGATCGTTCATCACTCTCCCTGTGGTATGAAGGGTTATCGCTATTTTATGCTCTACTTTACGGTATGTCATTTTTTATTGATTTGTACGCGATTTAGTGCTTTGATATTGCCTACTCGCTGATATGGCTGTTCGAAATAGCAGAGCCACTTTTGCCCTTGTCCGCCTTTGTTGTTCACGGGCCACTTCGGCTTGGCGGGACGATCGCTGGACATTTTGCTGTTTGAATGCTTCTTCTCATAAATAGGGAATTTTAGATTCCGTTACAAATCTGTATCACAGTGAATATGCTTTATGTTCTCACAGCGTGTCACTTGTATCGGTTCCTGAGCATAGCGAGCAATGGCGTTTATCTGAAGATCTTGATGAAACCGGTGTGCCTCTCCTACCGTAAAGGGCGTGTTTTAAAAATTTTAGTCAGTGATTGTTACTGGAATTCTCTTCGGATGGACCATAGGCGTTCTCGGATGCGTCGATCATCTTTCAAGAATTGTCAGCAATGCCGAATACATCAAAGTAGCTCGAGCTGAGGGCTTCGAACACCTGCTCCAAGAGCATCTCGCTGCCGGCGAGGTGGTTATTGGTGTGAAAAAACCTCCCGTCGGATGGAGACTGGCGACGGCTCACGGTAAGAATAACGAAGTTGGGCTGATCTTTGGTTGTCCCTCTCATGAAGATGATTAAACTCGCTCAAAAACACTATTTCTATTGCAGCTCTGTTTACGACTTTAGTCATGTACGCGTCGTGTCTGCTTCTTACGATAGGTACACTTCGGACGCTCAATAAGTGGAGCTATATTTTGCACGTAGCTTTGTATCGGCTACATCGGCAGCTGGCATTTTTATTGATATTGTAGTGCAGGTGTTATGGAATTCGAGTCCTCTTACAAATTTCAGAGTGTCTATCCGTTCCTCTGTAACGTTCTGCCCGTCTTGGTGTACAATACTTTTGCTGTTTTTCAAAATATTGAAACACTTGCCATGGACAACCATGTAATTAGTCAAATATGCAGTCAGCGAGAAATTTTAGATCCCAACATTGATGGCGGCCCTTTTCACCTTCAGTTACCCTCTCTTAAACGGCATTTCAACAATTTTGTTCATCAAACCATTTCGACGACATTTCATTGGGCTTTGTACTGACAATCATTTCATGCTGCTTTGTTGTGCAACTCGATGTCGCCGACCAGTTTCTCCTACTGAAGTAGAACCAGCATAAATCATTTCTGAACGAGCTTAAACTTTTATTTCCTTGGAATATGTTTTCCTCATCTCAACGTTCGTCGAAAACTTGACGTTCACTTAAACACCCGGATACAGATTGAATCGAATAATCTGAGAGAAGCGAGTCACTAGGGAACTCCATTCATTGGGAGCCAGGTACTGGTGAATGAAGGCAAGGTTACTCTCGACTTGCTGGGCAGTCAGTAAGGATAGGCCCGTCTCGTAGAACGCCGTGTTCGAGGAAGGGTTGCTCGAAGTCGAAATCGCTTGACGCAACTGAAATATGGAAAACTCAGCGGTTTAATGTCTAAACTGGAAACTTTACCTGAGCAACAACTGGCTGATTCATTGCGATCAGAGCCAGTAGAGCTCTATTCAGAGCACCGTCGGCAGCCGTTTCGGAACCGAGATCCGCAGCCATACCCTGGAACCGCGATGAACTTTTCCTTTCAAAAAAAGTAGAGTCAGACCAAGTAAGCTTGGGAGATTCCACTGCGTTGTTGAGGGGAGAGGACGGACCACATGTTCTGGCCGACATCTGAAGACAACATTTATAGGCACGGCATGCTATTGTTGCTGTCTAACATTTTCCCAAGCCTATGACTTTGACAGAGATGAAGCTTTGCAATAGAAAAACTCATCATTGACGATGGAAGCGGTGTCGAACCCTCGACGAATGTCGAAAGCTGTCCATTGCAATGCCTGTGCCACTTGATTCACCGAAAAGTACGCGGTGACCAAGTCGAGAATCTTTAAAAACAATGTGGAATCCCTGCAGTTTTCTAGAACCTTCTGGATCAGCATTTCTTCAGGCAAATACGACATTTGAGTTGTGGTGGTGCCAAGTTGGAGTGTAGTAGCTGCAGTAGTAGCGGCACCAGTGGAAGAAAGGCCTTGGGCTCGAGACGATTTGAATAAAACTCCGGCAATGATGCAGACTAGCAGGAAACGTGAAGGTCGGAGTTGCATCGTCAGTGCGAGGAAATGTAAAAGTCTGTGTGAGAAAGAGGCAAACACGCATGGATATAGCACTCTCGCAAATCGCCGTAAAAAGGGGAACTCCCTATGGAACTCATAGACCGAGACACGACTTGTTGTTGCAGAAAAGAGACGAGTGAGAATTCTCTCTTCCATCACAAGCAAGCCGATTAGAATCAAAGAAAGCGCCTCTCGTCATTCAGAGCCTTCACTTTTGAGTGTTGATGTCAGATGACTTCCATTTCCCCGGCAATCAAAAAACAACAATAGCCAGGAAAAAAAATAAAATTTAGCAGCACGTTCACACCGAAAAACTTTATTCACCGTAGACAACACAACAGATGCCATACTTCGCTACTGTAAATGTTCCCTCAAAACCGCAACAGTTGCGACATGCTCATGCGCTAGACGTTTGACATTTCTGACCAAAATTAGATCTTCGATCAAACCTCTACGACGAAGAACACTACAAGTTGCGGATGCAAATTGTCTCGGGCGGCGGAAGCAATCTGGGTACACAAGTATTTCCTAGAGCTCATTCTTGGGAGCATTAGAGGCTCCTACGATTCATAGTAGTCGGGTCGTGCTCAAGCGCGTACTTTGACAATCATGACATTCTCCTTCGATGAGAATAAAATCGCTGCTCTTCTAATGTTTACGGTAGGTCTCCTACAAAGTGGCTTGAAACTGCTTCAGGTCGCTCTTTTTGGAATCATTTGCAATGCACTCGTCATTGTCCTCGTTTTTCTTTCCCGAACAATGCGAAATCCTTTCGGCTACCTGAGCGTTTCGAGATCTTTCTCAAATGTTTGCATGCTGCTGGCTTTTCTTGTTTGGGCGGCACCGACAACGTTTTTGTGAGAACTCATTGTTCAGGAACTAAAAATATTTCAGGCAAACCTCTGTAAATGCAGAAGACATCGGTCTCATGCTGGGAACTATAGTGATTATAGCTCTCAAATCGTACCTCTTTGTGCAGGTTTTCATTGACCGAGTGAGAAGAAGGCTCACTTCACGTTTTAGATTGCAATGTCCTTGAATCGTTTCGTTGCGGTCTTCTTTCCTCTTCACTACACTACGGTAACGTTTAGCCTTGAAGCTACGAGTGTTACCAGATTTTCGGTCTGCGAGGCTTTTTCGTGGCACTGGTTCTTGTATGGAGCGCAGCAGGCGCATGCGCCATAGCTTCTTACAAATGCGAGTTCAACTATAACTACAATATTTACAATTCTAGACGGCTGTGAATTCTTTTTCTTCTATCCCGCATACGTTTGGGTGTTTACGCTTGAATGCGACATGGTAGAGGCTTCGAGAAAAAGAAAACAACTACTCTGAAATTTAGTCCGCTGCCCACATCTTGTACGCTAATCTGACCTATTTTGTTGTCGGACCGGTTATCGCAATGGACTGCTTGACTGCGTTGAAAATCTTCATTTTGACCAAAGTTCGTAAAGAGTGAAAAGACAAGCTTTAGAAATTCACTTCACGAGTTTTCAATCAAGCTGCAGCACGACGCGCACAACAGAATCGGGCCTTTTTTGTTCAGGTTCGGCCTTAAACCTTTTTTCTCCACATTTTTTTTGAAGATCGCTTCACAAAACTGTCTCAACTACATTGCAACGATCTCTATGAACTTCGTTGCACATATCTCATGGGAGAAATGGTGGTGGTTCTGTTTCTTCACCCTTGTATGGGAGCTTGTGCAGTCGATGGATCCGTAGCGTTCTTTGCGATTTGCAATACTTTTCAGAGTTGTGGTTCTGGTGTGCCAACGAGAACTGCGTTCCCGGGCCACTGGCCCGTGTCGAAAACTCTTCGGAAGGAAGCCAACAATTCCTTCTGAAGGTGCTTTCTCGATTCCGACATGAGGATTATACGGCAGTCAAATTTCTTTGCATTTGCTTGTTAACTAAAGCATAAAAGTATCGTGCAGCCCGTCTCCATTCTCCCCCGGAGCAAAAAGAACAGACGAGGAAGTTTGAGAATAGCACTCGTTGAAACACGCGTAGTCAATTTTTCACGCACCCTTCGTAACGGCTCGCCACGTTGCAGGTAAAGCTCTCTCAAAGAACTTTCACGGCTTGATCATAAGACACAAATGTGCTTTCGCGTTTTTTTGTTCCCAGAAACTAGTCTGCAACCCGCTTGCCACATTGCCGTGCGCAACCCATTGAGCTTGACGTTGTTACACTTCAAGCCGCCTTTCACCGACACAGAATCAAAGCGAACTGGTGCGCGACAAATGTGATACAATCGCCGCTAACAGTCTACAGACTCTGTCAACAACATGAAGCCTCCGCAACAAATCGATAGGGCCTTAATTTGAAAAAAAAAGAATGAAGATGGAAGCACCACAGAGAAGTGGATTGTCCTTTCACTCCGCCTCGTCAATGACTCCAACAAACAAAAGGCAGACTATCCAACACGCAATGCCCTTATCACGTTCATTCACGGCGGGAGCCGTCAGTTCTTTGTTTCCCACCTTCGTAGAGAGAATATCAGACAAAATGCTTGGCACCCATGTAGTCGTGCTGATTCCCAAAAGAAGAAAATTTCGTCACCAATGATATTTTTGGCATTTCAAAGGTTTATATTTCTTTAGTAAATCGACTATTGGAGAGAATGTCGGAAAGACAAAGTGGAGGAGGAGGAGGGGGTGAAAGGAAATGTCACAACAACAAGAAGAATTAGTCGACACGCAGTTGGTTGTGAGCAACGGTTTTAAGGGTGACGCGACGATTGCATCCATTGCGTTGGCAGCAGCAAATCACAAAGTAAGACCCGGGCTTCGAAGTCAGACAACAGTTGTTTGCAGCGCTGGCCAACTCGCAGAGTGTCGCATCCGCGCATCCACTCCAGCTCGTGTAGGTGGAAGTGTTCGTCTTGAAGATTGTACTGGTCATGCAGCGACTGTTGCGAGGACAACGGACGAAGGTTCCATAGTAGCGACTAGCCGGCTTCTCCCAGCAGACGAGCGCCGTTCCTTCTGCGATCAGAAAAATGAAGACGAACAACTTAACGACACTCGAAGAAGCAGTCATTCAAAGCGCCTAAAACCGAGCAATACCAAGTGCACATGACTCACAGAAAGAACAATGGGAATAAGCGCCTGGCTTGACATCAGCCAACCTTTTATACAGGCGCCGCTCTCATAATGTCAGTACTGTGAGGGTGGATGCAATCGGAACAGTTCGTCATTGAGCGCTCGGCCATCAGAACGATGCTCCTTCCTCGTTCCCGCCCATTGTTGGGCTTCTAGTGTAATTCTGTGCGCGAATCAGATTGTCAGAGTTGGCAGTCCAGCTGGGGCAGAATGAAACACTTGTTTGTAGAATCAAAGTTTAGGGCTGACCGTCGAATACTCGGAGAACGAGCATTCGAAGTCTGAAGAAACGGTTCGATTTTGTCCCAAACTCGACAGCCAGAGGGATAACACCAGTTTTGAAACTCGTCTGCGATTTTGGAGTAAAAATTTGTTCTCCGGCAAGTCAGTCTCGGGTCTTCGTGCCAACGACGACCAGGGCTGCGCGAGATCTTTTGTTTCGGTTCTCGGTCTGGAAGGCCACAAATCAAAACGAGGCCGAGAAGTTGATTCTCGGTTCTCGGCTTATGAGAATCGACTCTCGCAACTCCAACGCCGCATTTTGAGTCACTTTTCATGCACTTCACATGAGCCTCAATCGACCGTTCATTCCTCTTCAAGCCTTCGACTGCGTCGACGAATTCAACATTGGTCGCGACTGGTCGCCGGAAGGACCGCAGGTTTCATATTCTTAGATGGTTGAGAAGTTTTTCTATGTATTGTACATGTCGGCTCACTTACTTCAACAGCGAAACACCATGAGACTCGACGAAATGGAAAAACCGCTCTGAGCACAATATGATCCATCTCTGTGTTCCATCTCATACTGCGAGGGACCGCAGCTTTCAAAGGCCCTCTCAAATGATTGATTCTAGCGGCAGTCAAAAAATCGCAAGCGTCCCTGATAAACAACTGCGGGTCGTCAGTGGCACACCGATTGAGGTATCGATTTGCTCGGTGCAATCTTACTCACCATCTCGCTAGCTGGATGGATAGGTCACCAGCGTTTGCAAAGGTTTAAGCCGGGATGCGTTATTTCCAAATGGTTCCTCAAACTTCTAAACCAAGATGCTGCGACGAAGGCAAGCGAGCAACATCGCTGTCAACGCGTTTCTCTCTTAAATGAGGACGAACTGCTGCGTGTAATCATCTTTAGTAGCGCCTACTTTCAACGATGATAGTACGTCTAGAGGACTTTCTATAGTGATAAAAGAAATGACAAAAAGCTACATAACAATAAGGAAATCGGTTGGTTTCTTTTGTTTTCTCACAGTTTTTCCTACACACGGCCTGTCGTTCGCTACCTTTAATGCTAACGCCAAAATGGGTGATTGTTTCTAGAATCGCCGAGGTGCTCTGTTGCAGATGCAAGACACCACAAACTTTGTACCCACCCATTCGACGGGCATATGGCACGTTCGTCGAAGCGGCCAAGCCCGCATTCTCCACGATAAGACGCCTTTACGAGCGTCGTCTCGGCGCCCCGACTTAGGGAACACGCCGGCTGGTCGACTTCCAATCTTCTCGCCATTGTGAACTCAATTGAACTCAAAGACGATTTGCAAAGAGAAGTCCTTCCTAGTCTTGCTTTCAAGTATAGACAACCAAATGAAGAGAATCGCTCAAAAGAAGAGTTTTCAGCTGCCGTTTGTCGCTTATTCTCCAATGGTTCGCCCTGTTAGCTCTTCCGAAAACGTTCATGTTTTTCAGCCGCGTTTGTTACAAGGCAAGGTATAAATGCAATGCCTGAAGAATTTATTCGATGGACTGGTAAACTAGACGAAGAAAACGAAGGCGTAGAACTCAGAAAAGCGTATAGGACGTATACGAGCAGCCCTCGTAGGACTCGATGGTCGTGTTCCAATACCCACGCGGAATCAGATCTATATGGATTCTCAATCACCACCATTGGCCTCTTACAGCGTGGAGCCTCGTCGGCGAAGACGTCTAAATCGTCGAAATTGACGAGAACGGTTGGAGGGGCTTACAGCTGGAACGGACGCAGGTGAACGGTCGCAAACTACGGCACCACGAGGTTGACCACAAACCGGTCCTTCGATTGACCAGGACGCAGCGACTGCCGCTCGGAAGAAGAGGACTAGGTTCTCCCTTTCCCCAAGCTGAGAAGCTCAAGTGATTCAACTAAAAATTCCTCTCTTCTTGGCCTTTGCTTGAAGATTTTTGGAAACAAGCTGTACTTACAGCAATATACTGAGGGCCGAAGAGTTGCCAGCGGAACAGGCGATCGTTGTTCCAGTCCTGAAGTGTTAGCCATGAGCTCTCGGAATCAAGATCGTGGACACCTTTGTTGCCGACCGGCTTCCACAGAGCATCGTGTTCCTGTAAGTGCCTATTTTCTCTGAGTGAGAATTGACAAACCAGCAAACGAGGACGGGCGCTGGTTCCAATATCGTAGAAGAGCGTCGAGTTGAGAGCTCGACAGGCGGCATTTGCATCGTCCCAGCTCGCTCGTCGGGCGCTTCTATAGAAGCATTTGCCCTCACTGAAAGTCCACTGTGGTGGGCATCCTGATGACCAATAATTGAATATTTGTGGAATTGAAGCAATTTACCTCCAAGCCAAAGAAGCGCCCAGGGCTTGTCAGCTTCGCTGAAGAGCTCGACCATGTTGTTTGTCCAATCTTTGCCTAAAAAGCTTCCTTGTTGTGTGCCATCAAACCGTTCGGATCGCGAAGTGTCAGCGGCTTGTTGTTTTGACCTTTCGCGAGAACGAGAAGAAGTCCTTGTGCATCCCAGTTAACGCGCGGGGTGAAGAGTTGCGGCGGGCAAGGAACAGAGATCACGGACGAGCCTTCGGTTGAGTTGAACTGCCCAATGAGCATTGTGTAAAGTACCTGAAATCTTTCCTCGAATAGAGTTACTTCCAGTCAATCAATTCTCTCAGGCAAGCAGGCAGAATCGAACCTGGCCGACGTTCTCGTTGGAGACAACGTAGTGATTGGCGCTGAGTGCCGACCAAGAAGGATTTGGCACGAAGGGCAGAGCTCTGCAGAAGGAGTCTCGCACTTGAACGGAATACACCTTGAACGGAATCATTTGTCGTAAAAAGTTCGCGTGCAACAAACCAACGATTTCGTTGCTTTGACTTCCTCGAGAATGGCGTGTAGTTCGTCTTGAACTGGGTGCTGGAAGCAATCATACAGGACGAAGAATCGGGCGCCAAATGGATGCTTCTTCAAGGTTGTCGTGAAGTGGTCGTAGAAATAGTCCGTGCAACAACACGACGAGCGGCATGACGAAGTCGGCATCGGGTTCGCTGCCATTGTTGTGAAAGCCGCCGCTATGCTATCCGCCTCTCTCGACTCGGCGCCCACCTTCTCCAGCTGGTCTTAAAACGCGTGTTGCTACTAAACATCTGAGGACTTGCCAGTGTCAGTAAATCGGTAGATGTGAAAGCTATAAGTTTTCGCCTTTCCACTATAGACACCAAAGAAGTCGGCCACATATCGCTGAAGCGAAGCAAAGGCAGGCCTGCAATGTGACTCGTTCCACAACGGACGCTGTTTCACATACCGGCTATTGGGGGAATCTTGCACAAAAAGCACGATGTCCCGTGGTTGAGCTTTCGATCCTAATGCCGATATTGCACAAAATTAGCATCATTACCTCCTTTGTCAATCACCGCGAAGAGCAGAACAAACGAATAAAGAAGCATTTTCGACACTGCAAAAGACATTCGATGAATCGGCAAATAATCACAAAAGAAACGCCGCTTGCCCTCCACTGACACACGCAAGTCTGGCAAAAGGAAAAGCTGGTCACGAGCGCGTCCTATCAGACCCCAAATCATGCACAGCTAAGACGTCGAGCCGGGTGTGGCCGCATGTTTGCTCGCCTTTCGATACTGTACCAAATGTCATCATGTGATTTCATTTTTTGGAGGCGGAGCATTAGCCACACTACAGAGAGACTCCCTTCAGCTTCGTGTCTTGTCCAAGAACCAAAAGGCGTCAGCGATGAGTCCCTCGCTTGAAGACTCCCGTAGTGTTAAACATAAATGCGATTTTCTTATTGTTAAGATTCCGATTTTTTTTTGCTGAAGCGTGTGTCACGTAGAACGGGTCACTAAGCTTGATTGTTGCAGCTTATTGTAAGAATCGAAACAGCGGAGTGCCGTCCACCCAATGGATCCCTTTGCAAGGCTCATCATGTTGGACTGGATGTTACTGTGGATTCTCGGTACGTGCATACATAACATTCGCAACAGATTAGGCTTTCTTGTTTTCAACTCTTCCTCGGGCCAGCCGTCAAGTGACTTCAATCACGTTTGTTTGAATATCTCGTTTTACTCGAAGCTAGACCCTACAAGGTGCGCATTTTTATCTATGCTAATAATTTGATCCAGTTGTCTGACCATTCATGCGGATCTTCTGACCTTTGATCTTGCTGTGAAGTCTGCCGATGTGATTGGAGCGAAGCTGATCTCGATTACGAGCGATCGCGAGACGGAAGAAGCTTACAACTACGCTCAGCACTTCATTCAAAATGATATGTTCATTGGTTTACGATGTGAGACGCCGGATATTCGCAGCTGCAGCTGGGTGGACGGCACACCGTTCGGCGCCTATACATACTTCGCTGATGGTGTGTTGCTTATTTTTCGTTAACAATAGTAACACGACATCAGGTAGTCCAAACGTTGCCGATGGAAATTGCTTTCTGGCAGTTTATGAGTTGAAGTTCGCGTGGAAATCTGCTGATTGCAACAAGCCCCAGATGTCGTTGACAAAGACGCGTTTGAAACTTCCTCTCTTTGACGATCATTGGTCTCGGTAAGCATTCTAACATTTGGCCTTGTGTTGTGCAGCAACAGACGCATATGCCTCAATCCGTTCTAGAGTTATCGGCTGGCCCGTCGCGGTACTTCCTCTCAAGATCTATCCCGATGAGATCGTCAAGTGCTACGACAACCTAGCCGCCTACGATGTAAATTTTTCATTGCAGCTTTTTCTACAATCCATTTCTTTTTTTAAGTCGAAGCTGATCAGAGAGGAGTGCCTCTTCACGGACGAGCCATCAGAAGACGATTTTTGTGAAGTCTTGATAATCTACACGAAGAAGGAAGTCATGGGTGCTGACTATGTGATCGCGTTTAAGTAAGTCTCTAGTATAAGACTAGAAAATACAAGGCGATCAGTATCGCCCAGGGGCGACGCGCCGGGGGAAGTTTCCATTGGTCGGTGAAATTCAGCCTCGAAGTTCCTTTGAACGACCAAAGGAAGCTTCACCTTCTGTCTAAAAGTTGCTCAAAAGGTGAAGTTTCCTTTGATCGTTCAAAGGAAACTTCGAGGTGAATTTCACGTTCTTTTCTCGCATCTGCACCAAAGGAAACTTTCCCCTTTTCTCGCCCTTTGGGCCTCTATCGAGATAGAAATGAACATATTTGCTTAGATCAACGTCTTCATATGACCAACTCTTTCATGAATTCATCAACAGCTCACTTGTGCCATTTGCGTCAGGGATCAGTGGTCAGCAAGCCGGAAAGGTGAGTAACCTAAAGACCATCATAAAAATAGCGCAACTTTTTAGGCTATGCGTTACTTCTACCTCGCCATGGAATCCATCTACATTCCTCTTCAACAAGAAATCGGGAGCCATCCTCCTGGCTCGACCTACATCGTATGGTTTTCATTCACTAGCTGCAGAGCAAAACTTAAACTCTTGAAGTATTTGTTGTAGTTGACAGCCTATTGCCCCTCACTTAATCTTCTTTCGTGTCCTATTTTGGGGCATTCACTTGCGGACACGAACAAACTATTTGATAATAGAAAACACTCCGGGCGAGCCAAATTTTCTTATGGGTTGCATGAGCAATTACTCGTTTGGCGTCTTTTTCCTCTCAACTCCGCAAATTTGGCATTCTTATTTTACCCTCAAGATTCATCGTCGAGTTCGCGCATATTTATTGAAAAGTAATTTTTCAGATCAGCAGCTACAGCATGGGCATTTCAATGGCGCAGATGTGGACCAGCTTTTATCACTTGTCGGGCAACGAGATCTCTAGCCGACTGGTTCGATACTATGGGTTCGGGTCTCCTCGATCAGGAGACCCCGCGTGGGCCTCCTACCACCAGAGGATTGTAAGCCTTCGTGTAAATGTATTCGCCTCTCAGCTACCCTTCTTCTTCCACGTGACGCACAACCGCGACAGTGTCAATAACCAGCCACCACAATCGTATCAAGGCTTCGATTACTCGCACAGTGGCAGCGAGGTTTAGTATTTACGCTTTTATCACCATCAATCACTTGCAGATTTGGTACGCGAACGACATGAGAGAAGGCGAGTCTTATTTTCAATGTCAAAGTTACGAGAACCCCGTCTGTCAGAACTCTGTGCAACAGTGAGTATATACACAGTCGAAATAATTCCTTTCTCTATGTTCAGTTACGCGAATTCTGATCACGAGTCCTACTATTCAGCTACTGACCCGGCTCTAGTTCCCTGCCCGGATCTGCGCCCACGTCGACAGAAGCACTGAGAAAGACGGAGCTGCAAATCCACTTCGTATGTGCTGTTTCATCCATGATATGAGAGATTTTCTGTAAGAGTGAGAAAGTTTCTGACACGAGGAGCTTTCTGCACGGCGCGTCGCGTGTTTCCTCAAAGCGGGATAAGTTGAAATCGGGCTTTTCGCGCATGACCGTTGCTTGTAGCATGGACAGAAATATTAATTTTGTCGATTTCTATGTATCAAGACGTTTTTGCTTCACGTTTCTCCCGAGAGACGAGGAAAGAATATGACTAGCTTATGGAAGACCATATGGGGAATGTCTTAAAGCAAAAAACAAAAGCAAACACGTGCATCTACATCAATCGATATTCGATGCGAAGTCCAAATTTGCTCTTTTTCGAGAAGCGCTTTTAGACTTCTTTTGCATGGAATTTCGTTATAAAAAAAATGATCACCCTATGCAGTCGTTCCTGGCGAACAAAATAAAGCAAAGAGTAAAGCTGAATAAGGCCATTTACATCAATCGATATTCGATCCCAAGAGCTAACCCTTTTGCCTAAAAGACGACGTTTTTCTCCTTGAAAAAAGCGCGCGCCACTAAATCGCGCGAATTTCACTTATCCTTAGGCCAGGAAACAGTTTGAGGGCCAGCGACGCGCCGTGTTCTGCGAGGGTATTTCGCGAGGTCTCGATTTCGTGCATATGGTGGTCAATTCAAGGTGTTCAATAGCTCAATCGACGCGTCTCGATGCGATCTTTATCCCTATCACGTTTGTTTTGCGCTTTTAAGTATTTGTTTTGCTGTAGAAAGCGAAAAGTAGCTTTTTACCCACTGAAAAGTGAATCGTCAGAGCTATAGTCAAATTAAACAAATTCCCCAGTGTGAATCCATCGCTGGCTCTTGTTCTGACCCCGTGAACGATTTCGGCTGGTGCGATTTACGTGGCAGAACTGGAAACAGCTTTGAAATCATGAGAAAACACGACTAAAGAGACGATTGAATCATCCTCGGGATGCTAGCGTTTGAATGCGTGAAGTTCGTCTTTCTCCTCGTTGCTTCTTCTGCCTTCTTCACTACCAGCATTTTCACCACTTTTTGGATGATTTCTGAGCCGGACCCGATCAATACACACATAGAGAATTGAACAAAATTTATTATAGCTCTGACGAGTCGCTTTTCAGTGATTGAAAAGCTATTTTTCGCCTTCAATAACAAAGCAAGTATTGTACGTAAAAGCGCCAAACAAACCTGACAGGCATAAAGATCGCAGCGAGATGCGTCGATTGAGCTTTTAAACACCCCAAATCGACCAAAATATGCACGAAATCGGGTCTTCGCGAAATAGCCTCACAGAAGCCCCCCTGTGCCAAAAACTTTCTCACTTCTACAGACAATCTCTCATATCTGTATCAATGAAAAGCTCGTGTTGTTGCTGGCTCTTGCTTGAATGATACCCTTTCCTCAGTCAAAGAGAGTAAATGTTCTCGAGTATCGTCCAACCGTGCTTCATCTAATCATCTAATAATAAGAAACGAACCCACTTCCTCTTGATTGTTTTTTAAATGCGCAGAAAACTGTAACAAGAAGCGATTGGAAAATCGAACTGTAAATGAGGAAGCACTACAAGGTGTCGAGTCCACGACGTTAAACTTTTGTCCGAATAGGGGACTACGAGAAGAACAAGGGGGCCTCGATGGCATCTCGATGGCATTCCCTTTCCTCTTTCACCTCCCTCTGCGTTATCATATGTACATCAACGCTTTATCAGAGACACTTATAGCACGCTCGATTAATTTCAAAGTCGCTTACAATCATTTCTTGTTTGAAATTGGTGTTGCCGTGGCATAAAGATCAACAAGCAAGTTGTCTACGTCGTTTCGGTTTGATCATAATTCCTTGCATTCCCTTTCCAAGCCCGACATCGACCAGCATAACTTCAAGGGCTTTGTTCCACTTTTCCATGAATTTTCCTTCCACGTCTCGTTTGATGACTTGCTGAAGCGAACTACGATGGCTGCTCTCTTCTCTGAGGAGATATCTCCAAATCTTTTTTGGTGTTGTAACTTCTTTTCCTTCCAAACAAAAATTGAACTGCCAATAGGGACTTGACATCGTTGCGCTTTTCTTCCACTTCTCGATTATGTCGCGGATTCCGTTGAGCGTGATTTCGGTGTTGACGCCTTCAAGGTGCAACCATGTTTTCGTCAGATGCCCAATGTTGGTGTCATCAAGGCCCGTGGCACGAACTTGAGGGCTAAGCGTCAAATGTTGAAGCTTGCGCACTCGCGGATGCTTGAAAAACTTGCGATTGAGTCCGTGAAATTCTTCCCTGCAGCTCAAACAGAAATCCTTCAGTTGCGGCGAATTGCCAAGAATGCGCAGAAGGGCTGCCGAAGATAGTGTGCAAGCCTTAGCGAAGTCAAGGTCAATCTTGCTGAAGCTGTTAGCTTGAAGAAGGCGTTGCACGGCTGCTTCCGCAATGTTCACGCAGTGAATCTTCTGATTTGTGGAAAGTTGTTGAACGAGGAAGGTGACGACGTCGAGTGGTGCCCCATGCCTCAGGTCGCAGACCCACCTTACTCTTCCATCCTGATCGGTTTGGCCTTGTATAAGAGCGACAAATTTCTCCGTAGAGAGCCCAAATTCCGGTTCCTCCGTTATTCTTTCGAATACAATTTCGTCCATCATTGAGGAATATGAATTCGTTGTCAACTCGATGCTCTGTCGAGGCACCTGAATAGCAACACTTGTACAAGCATTGTCGGAACAGAGAAAATTTCTCTCTCCCCTCCGTTGATCTACGCGAATTGTGATGTAGATCAATGGAGGCGAGAGGGAAATTCCCCTTGATCCGACTAAAGTGTAAATTTAATTGCTAGTTTTATACCTGCTGGTCGAAATTGATGGTCACACTAGAGAGACTCCTGGCTCCTTTTACATAATCGCCGAACATGTTCAGCTCAGCCAACAATGGCCACGGCGGATAAGTCGGGCGTAATCGCGTCCGATTCTTCGCGCTGATTTTCCGCATCCTAAAAAACAAACTTTTCTGCATCTCAGAGACTTCACAATGTTTTCTTTTCCAGATTTGAATCATGTACCTGGGAAAGGCCTTTCCGAAGATCGATGCGTGTGGTGCCTCCAGCAGCTGCATGATGTGGAGAATGGTATCATCAGAGATTTTGTCGAATGATTGAATTCGAGCACGTTTTGCACCGTTCGACTTCTTCTTCGATCGAATGGCTGAGCGTCGCTTTAGAGGCGGCACCTTAAATGCTGAGCCGACGGGAGGAGAGGGAGCTACGGCGCGCTTTCGAAGCACTCGCGATGAGCTACATGTCGCACTTTTCATTTTCCTTAGCCGTGACATTTCCGAACTGCAATCGTACATCGAAACAATTTTCGGTCAGCATCGCATTTGAATGGAATTCCCAACCCAATGAACTCAACACCCGGAAAGCATTTCGGATCGGAAATTTAATTAAAAACAGAAAAGAAAAAACATTGGATTCAGACAGAGTACCGAAAATTATGAGAGACGAATTTTGAGTGGTAAATCAGAATGGAAACATTTTTTGCCTAATATTCGCCCAGGGAGAACAAAGCAATAATGGCAAGTTGTGACTCGAGCGCGAAATCTTAGCGTGAAACCGTGATGGCGAGAGAATAACAAGAGGCCGTTGCGGTGAGAGGGCGGACGAAGAAATTCTCCACAACAGTGTTGCATGAGACAGGAGGCGAGGCACTTAAGCAACTCCACTTTCTGCTTTTCCGCTTCAGCACCCGTGATTCGAACAAACATTTTTGTCTCATTTTCAGAATAGCCGCTGCATTTCACCCATCTAAATATAACTTTCAAGTCACTGAATGCCTGAGCAAGCAAAAAGTTTGCTTTTTTATGTGCGTGATTTTGGTTCGTCACAAAATTTATCATCGAGGTAGGATTAACATCAATAGATCATTTGCCAACGCTTTTTCGGTGTGATACTAATTCCCTGCATTTCCTTGCTTTTGCCAAAATCGAGTAGATAAACTACCAAAGCACTATTATCCCATTCCTCGTCTTCTCCATCCACTTCTCGTTGAATAACTTGATGAAGTGAATTCCTACTGTTGTCCTCTTCACTTAGAAGACGCCTCCAGATTTCCTTTTCAGACGGCGGTCGCTCTTCTCCAAGAAGATGTCTCCAAATCTTCTTCGGTGTTGCAGTTTCTTCTCCTTTCAGACAAAAGTTGAAATGCCAGGATGGACTTGTCATTGTTGCACTTTTTGTCCACTTCTCGATCACTTTTCGGATTCCATTCAGCGTGATCTCGGTATTGACACCCTCAATGTGCACGAATGTCTTGGTCAAATGCGCAATCCTGGTGTCATCAAGTCCTGTTGCACGAACTTGACGGTTGAGAAACAGATGTTCAAGCTTGCGCACTCGAGGATGCTCGAAGAACTTGCGATTCAATCCGTGAAAGTCTTCCTTGCAGTTCAAACTGAATTCCTTCAGCAACGGCGATTTACTAAGGAGATGCAGAAGAGCTGCCGACGATAGAGTGCAAGGTTCGTCGAAGAAAAGGGCAATCCTATTGAAATTGTTGGCTTGAAGATAGCGCCGAAGTGTCGTTTCCGCAATATTCGTGCAGCGAATATTCTGATTTGGAGGAAGTTGCCGAATAATGAAAGCAACGACGACAATCGGTGTCCCATACCGCAATTCGCAGGTCCATTTTACACATCCATTCTGATCCTTTAGGCCTCGGATAAGAGCGACAAATTTGTCGGTTGCCAGCCCATATTCCGGCTCGTCCGTTAGTGTTTCGAACACAATTTCATCGTGTATTAATGTATCGAAAGATGCTGTCAGCTCGACGCTTTGCCGAGGTCCCTGAATTATCATATTTTCGCTTCGAAGCCTTTCAAACCTGCTCGTTGAAGTTTATTGTCACGTTCGAGACTCTCCGAGTTCCTCTGGCCAATTTGCCAAAAGTCATAAAATCATTTAGCAGTGGCCACGGCGGATAAGTCGGGCGCAATCGTGTGCAATTGTTCGAGCTGATTTTCGACACCCTTAAAATGTTCCATACGTTTGCGATATTTTGTGGAACGGATTTCACATTGCTTCTGGTGACGACGATTAAGCGCCAGATATTTGAGCGTTGTTTTTTGAACTTTTCGGTCCATAAAAATGTTCAAGGTTCCGACTCTGAAGACATATTCTTGTTCTTCTCGACGGGCTGAAATAAGCAGCGTAGAATTTTGCCATTGCAGTCTTAAAAAGGCCAGTAAAACTGCCGGAAAATGGAGCGTCAACATATAAATACACACCGCTCAACTTCGAAAATGTATTGCGCTCAAATTCAAGGCTCCCAATTTTCGTAAACACATACTTTTTGCTGTAAAATTGAAGCACTGTACCTGAGAAATGCCTTGGCGAAGAGGGCTGCGTGTGGCGCTTCCAGAAGCTGCATTATTTGGAGAATCGTATCGTCAGAGATTTTGTCAAACGAATTAGCCGTACAACCCATTGCAAACTTCGACTTCTTCGTTGTTCTAATTGCAAGCGTTGAATGTCGTTTGGCAAGAGGCTCCGTCGACGCAGAGCAACACGAAGAAGAAGAAGAAGGAGCGACAACGCGTTTTCGAAGCAGTCGTGACGAGGTTGTTGTTTCACTTTGCACAAGTCGCGACATTTCTAAATAAAATGTTTTTTTTCAATATTTAAGCATAAACAAGAAAGAGAAAAGCAATGAAGAAAGACGAGGCTCAACTGCAGTGCGCGGAATACGTGAAAACGTGATGAAGGGAAAGAAAAGGTCGTTGTGAGGAAACCGTGGACGAAAAAATTGCCCACGACAACGAAGAAAGGGCGGAGTGGCTGGAATTGTTCATTTATCCAACTATTCTACAATATGTTTCCGTCTTTTTGAAATTTTTTATTTAATTAGGCTTTTATCATTGACGAAAATCGTAAGAATGGCAATTATTTATGGACTTCACAGCAGTCATCATCAAGTTGATGAAGTCAAAATCATTTATTATTTCACATCGTCATTGAAGCCGGATGCCTGTCAAAGAGCCAGTTGTTGCCGACATTTCTGGTGGATCATTATTCCCTGCGTTCCCTTGTTGAGTCCAAAATTGACCAGAGTAACTTCAAGGGCTTTGCACCACCTTTCCTTCCATTTTCCTGGAACCTCTCGTTGAATAACTTGTCGAAGTGCACTCCGATTGCTGTTCTCTTGTCCGAGAAGATGTCTCCAAATCTTCCTCGGTGTTGCAGCATCTTTTTCTTCCAAACAAAAATTGAAGTGCCAGTAGGGAGTTGTCATCGTTGCACTTTTCTTCCACTTCTCGATGATCTGGCGAATTCCGTTGAGCGTGATTTCGGTGTTGACGCCGTCAAGGTGCAGCCTTGTTTTCGCCAATTGCGCAATGTTGGTGTCATTTAAGCCTGTGGCACGAACTTGGGGACTGAATGATAGCTGTTGAAGCTTTCGCACTCTTGGATGCTCAAAGAACTTGTGATCCAATCCGTGATACTTCTGCTCGCATTCCAAGCCGAATTCTTTCAGTGCGGGAGAATTGCTAACGAGGCGCAGAAGAGCAGCCGAAGATAAGGTGCAAGGTCCCTCGAAGTCAAGATCAATCTCGCTGAAGCTATTAGCTTGAAGACAGCGGCTCAAAACCGCCTCCGCAATGTTCCTACCAATAAATTTTCTGATTTGGTGAAAGTTGTCGAATGAGGAATGCAGCGACGTCGAGTGGCGCTCCATGCCGCAGTTCGCAGGTCCACTTTACATCTCGTGAAAATTCGTTTCTTTGACCGCGGATAAGAGCAATAAACTTGTCCGTAGAAAGTCCGAATTCCGGTTGATCCGTTAATCTTTCGAAGACTATTTCGTCGTTTCTTAGTGAACACAAGGTTGTGGTTAACTCGATGCGCTGTCGAGGCTCCTGAATAACATTTTGAGCATTCAGATTTTGTTGTTAGTCTTCATACCTTCTGGTCGAAGCGAACCGTCACAGTAGAGAGACGCCTGTTACCCTTGTCGAATTTGCCAGAAGTGCTTAATTCAGCCAACAATGGCCACGGCGGATAAGTCGGGCGTAATCGTGTCCGATTCTTCGCGCTGATTTTTCGTATCCTAAAAACCAAACAAACCGTTCTCCATCTCACAATCAGAGAGTTCGCATTTTTTCAATTAAACCCATGTACCTGGGAAAGGCCTTCCCGAAGAGCAATGCGTGAGGTGCTTCCAGAAGCTGCATGATGTGGAGAAGGGTATCGTCCGAGATTTTGTCAAGTGCCTGAGTTCCAAAGCACCTCGCAGCTTCCGTCTTCTTCGTCGTTTTAAGAGTTGAGCGCCGTTTTAGAGGCGGCCTCTTCAATGCTGAACCGGAAGGACGAGACGAAGTCAGAGCGCGTTTTCGAAGCACTCGTTGTGGACTGGCTGCTGCGCCTTCCATTTTTCTTGGGCGTGCCATTTCTGAACTGCAATGTAACTATTTTCTATCAACATTGCACTTCAAGAAAGCTCTCGAAGAACCCGATCACAGGAAACAATGCGAAATTATTTTCCCAGAAGAAAATCTGCCTGAGAAAGGCTACCGTTTTATGTAATTAGACGGGCGTCTATGCCCCTTTGTCTACCACATTTGCAAAAATCACGGCTGATTGCTGACTGCTAAAGAAAAGGGAAACCTTTCTGCCCAATATTCGCCTCGACGAGGGCAAACCAATAGAGAGAAAGTTGAGGTCCAAGCGCAAAATCTTTGCGTGAAAGCGTGATGGCCAAAGAATAACAAGAGGCCGTTGCGGGGAGAGGGCGGACGACGAAATTCCCTCCACAGCAAAGGTGCAAAATAGGGGGGGGGGGAGAAACCCCAGTTTCTTGAGAAGTACGAATGTTTTTCTTGTTTCACATAAAATCATGTACATGAGGAAATGCACTTCACCTTCTTCGTCAACTTTCATCAACTTTCGTGCCATTCATTGTCCGAACAGACAAAAAGTTTACTTCTTGCCAACAAATCCAACAAATAGTTAGACTCGTTATGTAGCCATCAGCATCGTACAGTCAAGCGTCATCGTCGGCGAAACAGGCAGTTTTCCAGTGCTGCTCGAAGTAAACCTCGTTCGCCTCCAAACTAGGAACAAAGCCGAATTTTCAGAAAGGAACCATTACGTTGTGTCGGTGTTTGCCGGGCCGCTCGAGCACTCGGGGTCGTTGAAACTTTTGCAGATTGTGTACGTCGCTCCCTTCTGCATTCCTTGACCATAGTAAATCTGCAAAACTAAACAACAACCAAAAAATTCTCTCACCTCCTTGACAGGACCATCCCAGCCGGGCGCACCCTTAACCGATTGCCTCGGCACATCGTCGCCCGCTCGCGTGATGTGGAAAGAGTTCGGCACCTACAAACGGGGTCAGACAGTTCTCCTTTTTTTTTTTTGAATTAATGGTCGCAAAAAAAAACTTACAGTTTTGATGTAAATGTTCGAGTTGTTGCTGACATGAGGAAGGCCGCTTAGGAACATTTTCGGGCTGCCGAAGGTTCGTACAACGATCTGCGAGGCGGGAAGCTTTCCGCTGGTGACCAGATCATAGGCGACCAGCTGAGCCACGAAGCCGCCCGTCTGGTGACCCGTCAGCTGAAAAAGAAATTTGGTCAAATCGTTTCAGACTGACCACGAGTCTATAGGAAGGATACAGACGATGACGTCGCTCCCAAAATTGATTCACGCCGACATAGTTCCAAAACAAGTCGTACTGCAGGAATGCTGTCTCGTGGACCTGCAATAGAGGGAAAGTACCAATAGCTTCAAGTAGCCAAACACTTTCTTCTTTGAAGTCTTAAAAGTAGTTAAAATTATTTACGAGGAGATCTCCGAGGCGTCGGGGCGGTCGAAGGCGATCGCGGAGGAACTCGCTTAAATCGCCTTGGCCTCTGAAATAAGTCGCCTCTTTGTTTTTTTGTGTACCCGGCGCTGATATGTATCTCCTTGGCATTATGGTCGATGGCAATGAGATTGGCACAATCTTTGAACGTATACGCTGTACACGCATATGTCATCGATTGCGTGTACTCCGAGGCGAACCCAAGCTTGTTGTAGATGCAATCAGCAAACAAGGCCGAGCTCCCGTTCACAAGATAGACACTAGAGGCCACTTTCCAGAGGCGCCTAATTACAAGTTGCGCGTGTTACTGATCTGACCTTGCTTCTTTGTCGCTGTAGATCGTAGCGAAAGGCTGACGAAACTTCTCATCCTCATCGACCTTCTCAGAATCGGCAGCACGTAAATTGTCACTAACAGAGAACAGAATAAGAACTTGAAGAACAAGGCGTCGAACAGCGACCATGACTGGTATACAGAGACTTGGAGCCTCTTAAATATTGTATCAATCGGCCTGCTTCACTAGAGATTATGAAAAGAAGGTGTCGATGCACGCAAGCCCCAGATTAGTGGAAAGCAAGAAGCGTGTCCGGGTTCGCTCGCACTCAACGGTGGTGGTACAATGCGTATTCGCCGACCGATTCTTTAAAAAAAAAATTAGCCAAATGCCTTCCCATTCACTCGGAAGCGTATAAACAAAATTCAGATGACGATGGATGCATGTAGAGGCCTGGACAACGTTTTGAAAAGGAATCAAGTGGAAACGGTTTCTCGTCTCTCTCGTCCATTCTAGAGCGCTAAAGTCACCTGAAATCTTCGGCAGCCATGCACGTGGACGATCCTTGATCTTTCTCTGGTCACGGGCATGCACTGCAGCCTCTCTCTGGCAATCCATACACCTTATCTGCTCAAACAGAGAATGGAGTGCGGCCGACGGGAGCCCTTTCCAACTCTGAACCTTGCGGACGTGCACGTGGCCTTCAATGTGCTTTTAATTTTACTGACAGCCATGTAAATCAACGATGTTGTAGTCGAAGAGATGTTCCTCGTACTCTTTCTTGTGGCTTCAACTTGGGCCTTGGACTGTGTGACGTTGAAGAGCTGCGAAACTTGTGCCGGGCAAAGTCAGGGCTTCCTAATCTGCAAGTAAGTTTTTTGTTCAGTGAAAGTGCATGCTTCATTGTCAGTTGGTGCGCAACTTCAAACTCCTGTGTGAGTTCTGGTCAATGCCAAGAGACGGATGTCATTGAGGTAAGGTTAATTCGGACAAAGCGGTATTAGATCGCCTACGACTGTCCAATGGACCCGAAACCAGGCTTTGAGTACAACGACACCTTCGCCCGAGTACACGCTTTTCCACTAGCCGGTGCCGCCTACAGCGATGTTGAAAAGTGCATGATGTGAGAACTTTCTTCTTCTTCTTCTTTACGTTCGACTGATGTTTAGAGGTCTACGAGACGAAATCTCCAGGGAAAACTCTGAAAGATGCTTTTTAGAACTGCGAACACTGGTGTAAACGTCACAAAGGTCATTGAGCTCCTCTGTGATACGTTCAACAACACCTGTAAGGCTTATGTGGGAGTCAATGACGCAGAAAAGGCTGTTATTCTTGGTAATTCTTTCCTTTTCACGATGAGGCCCTTATTTTCAGTAGCACGCGGCTCGACCAATTTGCAAGCCATTGACGAAATCATCGAGACATTTGAGTGAGCTTCAAGTGTCGAAGAAAGCTGGAAAGTTTAGCGCAAACAAGGACTTTATCGGTGGTGGCAAGGTGCACGAGTACTTCTACGACGCTTTCGATTTGCTTTGGAACTCGGGCATTCAGGACGAACTAACAAGACTCCGGATCCAGTATCCAACCTATGAGCTCTGGGTGACCGGTCACTCACTTGGCGGCTCCCTGGCTTCGCTCTTCGCTGAAATGGCCGTTGTCGAGGTTCTTCCCGACATTTTTCGAAACTCTCTCAAGGACTTGTGGAAGGGTGAGAACATCAAGCTCATCACCATGGGACAACCTCGAACCGGCGACATCGTCTACGCTCAGAATCACGATGCCAAGGTTTGACTGACTCTATAAGCCGAAGCTTTAGCTTCCATATTCCTACCGCGTGGTCCACGCTCACGACATGATTCCCCATCTAGTACCCAAGATGGGCGACGACGAACTCTTTCATCATCGATATGAAGTCTGGTGAGCCGCTCTAAATTCTTCCTTTCAGTACGACGACGGTCATTCATTTAGGTACAACAATAACATGACAATGAGCCAGCCTTATGTGCTGTGCAATCGCCCAGACGATGACACCTGCTCGAATACAGAACTGGACTTGTCGCTGCTTGACCATGGCTGGTACTTCAGCTACAACATGGGCGACTGCTGCAAGCCTGACGGTTGCCCACCTCGATAATTATCTCAGCGAAATTAAAGCCATGGAAAAATTTTGTTGGGTTTTTAAAAATCTCATTTCGCTTCATGATCTCGAATGTGAAGGAGCTTTGGAATCGGAAATACAGGCACAATTTCTAAAGGACCGAGTGGTGTGGTTCAGCCTCGATCGAGGCACGCTTTTTCTGACTTGACCACGTTGCTTGAGGGGTGATAAGGAGGGCACTCGCCACGCCGACAAGTCACAAAGCACGCTAGATCATAAAGAGGCCGATTCCTAATTGAAGAGAACTTTGTAGTCAGTTGATGCTCTGGCGCAACAAGGGAAACAACGCGATTCAAGAATGAAGCAACTCCCACAATTGCTTTAGTGGTCGTCATCGCCCGCAGTGGTCAAATCTGATGATTTAGTTTGTGGTATCTCTTACGTCTCCACTTTTCCTTGCCTTGCCACCAATTCAAAGCCCGTCCGTCTATTCGCCACTTTAGTGGCCTTTAACGCAAGCCTCTTTTGAGACTCTCGTTGCGGCCTCTCGTATTCCAAACCAAACAAAGAGCGTTTTCTCATCTCCGTTAAGGCGCCTCTCTTGATTGCGTCGCTTGGGCTTTTGGCTCAACGATTCCAGAACTTTGGCTCTCGTCTCCTTCTTTGAGTGGTTTGCTTGCAATTTCCGGATCCATTGCGTTTCATCAAGAAAAACGGAGCAACATTTGAGCCTACGACGGATTCTCTTTTCGTATCTTCTCCCAATTCAAAAAAGCTCACATTCAGATTCTGTCCCATTTGGCATGAGTAGCTTCAAAGTTGTCTTCGGTGTACCAATCACTTTCGAGACCGTCTTCTTTGTGGGTTACATCGTCATCGGTAAGACTGTTCCTGAAGCAGAGAAGATAGAGGCGCTTCAGGAGGCTTCTTGACCGTCTCCAACACACTAATTCTTTTAGCAATAGTCTGTATACGTGAAATTCGTGTCCGCAAGGAGTTTGTTCTAATGGCCGGTCTTTGTGCTGCCGATTTGATTGTGTCCCTCGGCTTTCTTCTCGCTGCCGTACATCGACTGTCCATTCCTAAAGGTAGGCCTGAAAGTTGAAGACTTTATTCATTTGATATTTCCGATTTACCCAGGTTGATTCCACGATCCGACTGCAATTACCTCGTATTTCATCAGCTCATAGCTGTTGGATATCCGTTAGTCGGCACAATGGGGCTAGTGCAAGCTATTGATCGTCTCTGTGCTCTTCGTGCTCCCATTTCGTACACGCAATGGACGACAACCTATGCTTTGGCAATGGTTTCTGGTAAGTTTGATAAAACGAAAAGATTCGCTAGCAGTTCCAATAATGGCTTCAACCTCTGTAATGGTCGGCAATTACTTCCTAACGAGAGATGCAACGGATCTTGTTGATGTAAGTCGCCTCTCTCCTCCTTGATGAGCATTTTAGTCCTACTGCTACACGGGTCTTGTTGTTCATCCATCGTTCTTCAAGTTGAGCTTGATGATGCGAATGGCATGCTGTCTCACAGCTGCGCTCGTCTATATCGATATTTATTTCCGGCTGAGAAGTGTTGGTTGAGCGCGTCATTCTAAGATAGCTCTTGTTTTACAGCTTTTCAAAAGAAGATCAGCCGCTGTCGGCGGAGGAAACTCAACTCAAACACGAGCCACTATAACTATCGGTAGGCCAACACAAAATGTTTTAATTTCAGGTTTAACCACGCTCAATGGACTCATCTTCATGCTCATTCCTGACATGTTTATGGTCTGGGATTTCGGAAGCTTAAAAACGCGTTACGGCATGGTCTTTTACATTGCCGTGCTCGTCAAATTGTTTCTGGACTTCCGTAAGTTTCGGGTATTTTCGAATTGCATTCATTTTTCAGTGATTCATTATTCTCGACACGACGAGCTGCGCAAAGCGATCAAGAACGTCCTCACACCGTGGAAGCAGCGAACCATGACACCCCTTCGTCGCCATTTCTCGTATCGTTCTAGTGGAAGCAGGAAACAAGAACATACGCCTTCGCTTGCAAATCCTGAAGCTTCCGTTGTTTGACTCGTATCGACTTTTTGAACTTGCCTTGGATATGCATGTCTCTAAATGGCATTAGGTATCCAATCACCTTTTCGTCTTTGACTTCTTTCGTCTATCCCAAGAAGCCCATTCGTGATCTGTCGGATTCGGATTCGACATGTACATAAGTGTTAATGTCAGTGGCGTCATGAATAAAATTCGACGATGAAGATGAAGAAGACGTCGGTCGTTAGACACATTCAGATGCCAGGCTGGTCGTTCTCCCCAGTTGGCGCTCTTCTGTTCCTCTTCACCATCGGGATATTTTTCATTGACGTTATGGCCACGCAGGGCGGCGATCCCTGTCTGACTCAAGAATTCGACTTTTCTTCTTATGGTTCGTCCTTATTTCGTTTAGTGGGCTTTAGAAGCGTGCGCTGCTCAATGCGCTCAGTGGTGCTATCAAGTTGGGCACTGCGCTGGTTGGGCCTGCAATAATCCTTGGAATCGAGGGGTCTGTCACTGCTATGACAACTGAGAAATTGTATCGTCGAGGATTCAAATAAATCGAAACACGAAATGGTCTCCGTAGAATTTGCTCCTTTTTTGGTCATATGAACGATGGCGACTGCTTCAGAATTTAACCATTTGAGACCGAGAACAAGGCATCCCCCTATTGTTGCCGCATTTTCGAACTCATTTCCAGCCCTCTGCGACGAATATCATGAAGATTTGTGGCCTCATTTCGTAACGTGATTTATACTCATCCAAGGTGAATCGGGGAAACCGGTCGCCTGCAACGACTTTCACAGCAGAAGAACACTGAATGGCCGTCTATGAGAAGTGCCATAAAGTGGCGTCGAAATCGCTTGACAAACAAAATGGTGGAAACGCCGTTGACAAGAGGATAGCTGAAGAGCGCGATAATCAATAAAGTAGCCAGTGTCTAAATTTTGATCTATATACAATATTTTTCCACTAAACATGATAATCCATGACTGCCGCTTCGACATTAACAAAGAGCTCAAAGGCATTGTAGACCATCACGGGAAGAACGTTGCATAGGAACGGATAAACACTCTCAAATTATTAAAGTGTTTTTCAGCAAGAAAATTACTTGGAAAGCGAGTAGAAAAGCCAGCTGTCGATGTAAACGATACGCCGTTGGACTTAGGCTTTGACTGTACTTGTTCAGAGTGCGAAAAGTGCCAATCGAAAGTAACAGGCACAGGACGTAAAAAATTGGAATAGCAATCAATCCTGAAATTTCCCGCAGTGTCTCACTATTACAGTGGTTATTATATTTGAGGAGCAGAGCCATGAAAGGGTCTTTGACAAGCGCAGCTCGTACCGTGAGATGTTGTGAGTCGCCAACCAACAGGTGGTTTTTTCCAACCAATTATGATCTCGCCAGCATCGAGATGCTCTTGAAGCAGCTGCTCGCAGCCCTCACCACGAGCCACTTCGACGTATTCGACGTCGCTGACAATTCTCGAAATGTGATCTAGCGTTCCAAGAATTCCCACAATCCATCCGACGAGGACACCTGTGCTTATTAGCGCCTACAATTTTTTAAAAATTAAAATTGCACTTTTTCGAAGAAAAAAAACTTACTGGCTTCAGTAAGAAATTGAGATACACGCCGTTATTCACAACACTTATGAACCGATACAAATGACTCATCGTCAGAATGCCAAGCATATTGGTTGTAATAAAAATTGCCACAGGTATCTAGGCCATATTTCGTTCTCCGTTTTCCGTGTTGCTTTCTTACGACAAAGTGTCCCGCTGTTGATCCGGCGTATTTTAGCGGCCCATGAAGCACAAACGCTGACAAGGGAGGAACCATTTCCGGCTGAACGAGTATCCACAAAAGAGAATAGGCAATGTCAAAGACCTGAGCGAGTTCAAAGAACAAAACAAAGATAATTAAAAAAAATAACACACCGTGAAGTAGAGCATCAAATACCGATAATTCTTCATTCCCAAAGGAGAATGTCGGATAATCAAATAGAAGCCATAAAAGTTGACAGCTAGAGAAGCGACTGAGATATAAACCAAAATAGGCAGACCGAACGACATCAAGGCAGGTACGTGCGTGCGAAGCTGGCAAATGCAGACTTCTATTAAGTGAAAGATCTGGTGTTCGGTCGCACAAGTGCAGCAGGCTAACTTGTTCGCAGAAAATGATTCAGAGAAAATAGCATTTTCTACGAACAAGTTAATTTCTTTTGCGAAATAGAATCAGCTTAGGAGTTTGTTTTATTCGTTTTAAGATCGTTTTCTGGTCTTTCTTCACCGTCTGCTTCTTTTCCAATTTTCGAATGAGGACAACTATTTGTGTTGTTGTCCATGTTTCTACGACTTGGAATTCATGAAATAAAAAAAGCAAAAGACCGCGTTCAACATCAGTTTTATCACTGGACGTAAGTGAAAGCCACATCAATAATACAGCTGAAAGGCTTGAGCGAACGGGGAGGCGCCGCACGACTGTGGGTCCGGAAGAGAACACGTAGTGCCCCATCTGTCTTTCTGTGTGCTTTTGAGGTTGACACTTTTTGATGAAGTACAGCCGGACGGGCAAGAAGGACCCTCGGAGAGGGCAGCCGGAACGTAGTAGAACCAGAGCAACAACAGATGAGCGTCTAGTATTGAGAAGATGCTGAGAATGAACTGATAAAGAGACCGGGAAGAGGGAAGCCTCCGGGATCACCATTGGCCGCAGTGGTGAGCACGTAGTGCCCCATAACCTTCTGGAGAGCAAGATTCATAGTGGAGCAGGCCAGACTGTTCAAAGAGAACGGGATGAACGCTGATTGAATGTTTGACCGATAAATAGTGGATCTTATACTTTGGACCTCAAATAGCCTTGACCGTTGTTGAAGCACGCATCAAAGCTCAAAATACGGCGAGAAAAGCGAACTTTGAGACAATGAGCATAGCATAGCAGGTCGTGCTTATCCTTACTATATATAATCCGCTACGTGCGTCTGTGTGTCCGTATGCTGTTAGAAAGCTTTTCGTCAATAAGTCGCGAAAGCAACAGTCACTAGGGGGTTCTCGGGGCCCAGAAATCGTTTCCCGCAAAGAAAAAGGCATGGTTAAAAGGTGAAAACACGATAAGAAGCGAAAAGATTGGAAATCAACTAAAAATTTCAATTCAATTTTCATTTACGGGCGCGCACTTGGTGCGCGCACCGAGTGTCGCAACGAGAGTTGAGCGGAAGCGCTGAAGGAGCAGTATTCTATGCTACTCCAGCGGTCGGGGGAGGAGGGAGAAGAGGCCGTATTCTATGCTGCTTCAGGGGGAGAGGGAAGCAGGGAGAAGTTCGCCTATCGGGCTGTAACTATGCCGCTTTTACGCTCCAGCGGAGCGGAGCGACGCTGGTCGCAATAAGAACGACCCAAAAACCACGGGAACAACTGCGCTGCGCTTTACCTTTAAAACTTGTCAAATGAATACACGGGTGAAAAAAAACACAGGTCGATATTTCAGAGACGTATTTTACTCAAGATGCATCCAACCGATACTGCGTGCAATCTTATTGAAGTAAATAAGATACAATAGAAAAGCAGAAAAGACATCAGTAGTACAGCTGACACGCCTGATAGAACAGGAAGTCTAGCTTTGGTTGAAAATACATTGTTGCCCAATCGCCAAGGTCTTGAAGGGACCCCGTCCACATGCCTGCCGAATAGTTGAAGTAGGGCTCAACGGGCGACCAGTTAGTGTAGTTCAATGGCTGCAAGTTACATTTTGTTAGACTACCATTTTAAGCGCAAAAATTTGATCGGATAAAACAGCGCTAAAATAATGAAGGAGGCTGACCTCACCGTTGATCCATTCCCACGTTGAGGTCAACTCATTTACGCGCAATCCTAGCCAGATTGCCATCAATTGTAAAGTGTTTGCGAGGTCTGTGAACCAAGCCAAGCTCAAATTAGTTAGGTTTTTGGGCTTACCAGCAATTTCAGCGTTTTCGAAGCCATTTCGAATACTCAAGAGTGTGGCACGCGAGTCGCGGCTGGAACACCCTTGAGTTGCATTTTCGATTACTGCCTGGCATACATCCGAATTTATACTGAACGAAAGACTTACGCTCCTTTCGGATGAGAAAATGTAGCATTTTCGGGGGACAGTCTTTGACGCTGTCCAATCGGATGGGCAAGCAGGATCATCGGAGAAGACTAGTGGAATAGCAACGAGAAGCCAGAGAAAGGGAAGGTCAGTGGCTAGCATTGATGGCGTTGTTAATGAGCAATGAGCTGATAAGAGAACAAGGGGCAGCCTCTGGAATGAGTCGATGGTCCTCGTGACACACACGGGCTGGCGAGAGGGATGTTTCGATCCACATAGTGGAGCAGGCCTGAAAGTCCAAAGAGCTGATGCACCCGTGTCGATGCTGATAAGACTCATCGTGAAACCGCACGTTGTCATTTACCCCTCCATCGATTGTCTTGCTCGTGTTGCTCCTCAACATCCTCGCTTTATTTCCTCCACTAGTAATGGCGGAACTCGAAACCTCGACATCACGAACGCCTTAGATTATTTGCCCGATCAGCATGGACTTTATTGATTCCACCGCTCAATACTACGGCAATCAAACAATGATGCATTGCGACGACGATTGTGGTCAAGTTTGGGGAGTACTCGGAAAGACCGTCTTCAACCTATTGGGCTGTATGCCGCTTCAACTTCGTGAAGATCTTGGAATCTTTTGGCCAGCTCAATGCGTCCCCTCGTCAGCCCTTGACAATCTTCCCCTGGAAGCATGGTTGGAAGCAGTCGGTGTCGCAACCGTAACCGCAATGGTTCTATATACGATAGGTAGGTAAAATGCGACATCCTGACAAATGTCCCCTCACCTCTCAAAATGCCCCAAATCGCACGAATGAACAAAGTCATTTGCATATTCACAAGGTGAATGTTAAATATCCAATGTCATAACATCCTAGCGTCCCACACAAGTCCGAGGTTAAAATCGACTACCTTACGCTCTCGTCGAGTGCGCGAGATTGCTGCGCGGTTCAAGATCAGCGTTCGTCACGTGTACTACCTTTACCAACATCGCCATGAGATGCCGAAATCGTTGATGAAAGAAATTTCGAGTTAGGCTGACCAAAAGTCATCGGCGGGGTTCCGTGGTTGTTGCAGCAGAGGCTGAACTTCTCTAACGTCTCTTTACTCACCGTTTTGAAGATCATCGACAAAGTCGAAACGTGAGTCAGCCATTTTTGAACAAGAAACTTGAACTCAGAAACATTTTAAATCGCCGACGTTCTCCATTTGCCGGTCTTTGCCAGTACTATGGTCTCCCTGTCGAAGACTTGCGCTGGATTTATGGCAGAAGAGCAGGCATTCGAAAGAAAGTGGCGCGAATCGCAGGTGCACTGGAACGCCTTCTTCAATTTTTTATGTTCAGAGCGCTTATCCGCAAAGCCAGTCGAATAAGCCATGATCGAATCTTGTGAACTCGAAGATGAAATGATGATCATACTTGCTTTATGTACATGTACAAAATGTTTTTCTTCTTTTCATCGAAAAAAAAATAAAGAAACGTTCATTTGCATAGTTTCTCACGAGGTTTTGCCTTATCCATGCAATGAGCAGAAGCCGCTTGATCGTGAACTCCACTGGTTCAAAAGGCTAGGACAGTACGATGATGATCAAAATCTTAGTGATCTTGCGATAAGAAAGACCAGTCTCTCCCGGCCACCCGTCTAAAAGCCTCGCAGCGGTAACAAAACGGCACACTTTACGACAAAAGTGCCAGCTCGATTCTCACGCAATCCTTGTGCTGAGACGAGCAGCGCGTGCTCTTTTGTGTTCATTTGTGGCCTCACTAGCGAGAAGCATATTCAAAGGAGGAGTGAGCAGAGAAGCTCGAAGAGGCTAGGCGACAGGAAGATGAGCGAGTGAAGGGAGAATGAGGTCTCTTCTGGTGGGCAGGCGCGTCCTAGCCACATTGTGAAGTCTCAAACTACACCCTCACTGGGTATTAAAGGCAACCGCTAGGAGCACATTCAGGAAGTCTCAAGAGGCTCACAAAGTGGACATTTTCCTTCTTCAAACCTTTCTCTTTCCTCATTTTAAGCCTGAGATACTTTGCAGGAATTCCGCACCACTTTTCAACATGACTGACGCTCTCCGCAATGGCCGCTACAAGGCTCTCGCCGACCTCTCGAAGACCGGCGACGCGGCAAAAATCGTCGAGTTCTACTCCAAGACTGGCGTGGCTGTCAACACCAAGGAGAACAAGGCCACCATCGGGCGCGAGGGTCCTTTTGCTGCTTTTTTTTGAAACTGAAACTTTCAGCTCTGGCTGCCGAAATCAAGAAGTTCACGGACCAGTTTGGAAATATCAGCGGCACCGTGAGTCTTTCTTCAACAATCTTGAATTTCTCTCAGGCAAGCAATGAGAACTTTGTCCAAGCCGGCGACTTCATCATCGCGACGGGCCAGTTCGAGGGAGCGCTGGAGAAGGCCGGACCAGTCAAGGGCAGCTTCGTGCAGGTTGATTAGAATTTGTTTGCTCAATGCTAACTGCTCGTTTAGATCTGGAAGAAGGAGGGCGGCGAGTATTACGTCTACCACAACGAGATCGCCTTCGCCTAAGAACTTCCACTCTCTCCATGGTCTTGATGCTTTTCTTGCCCTGTAAACGCCAATGCTTCTTTCTAACTGTTAGTTTCAAAGTACCCCAAAATGTCCCCTTACCAGTTGCTGCTTTACATCCAAGCTTTAGAAATGGCTTCATAAAAGTATTTGTATTGCATCATTAGTGAGTGACAGCTTGAGTGATGCGACTTTTAAGGGCAAAGCTCGAAATCTCTCCACATAAAAGCTCGACTTGCAGAGGTGCTAAAGATGCCTCATTCAAAAACGAAAACAACCCCGCTTGAGTTTCGGAGGAGAATTGGGAGCATTTACGCGCCACAGTCTTCGACGGTGTCCATCCAGATGGACAAGAAGGATCCTTGGAGGAGACGGCGGAGGAGACAACAAAGAGCCAAAAAAAGAGTCGATGAGCAGCCTGCATTGACCCGCGCCCGATTCAAAAGATAAAGAAGGAGACTTTGAGACATCGGACCCGGAGGAATAGTGTAGCAGGCTGTTTCGGCTTATCAAGTCTTGAAGCCCGGTTCAAAGGCAGCATTACTGATCAGTCTCTTGTATCGAACGAGTAAAGTTTTAGTTGAATGACTATTTGAAGAGCAACAGAAGCGTGCTTGAAAGCGGCGATGAGAAGTGTTTGAGCGTGGTAGTCGCGGTTGCACCTCCTTCACTCGTCGATCTTTGTCAATTGAGAAATCGCACTGTAGCGGATCGACTGCGATGTCAGCTCGAGCAAGAATTTATTTTCGCTGCGTGATGCTTAAATCGGGGTGGCCAGGAGTTGAGAAGGTGAAAGGAACTTGAACTCCAAAAAGCGTGTCTTAGACGAGATGCGAAAATTGTACATAACCTTTTCTTTTTCTTTTAACTGCATTTTCTTTATCCTTCCGACAGTTTAGCCCTTTTTGGTGGAACTGCGAAGCAAGCTTTCGCGCTATTGGCATCCTCAAGTTTAGGACGTTTCGTGCCACGAATTGCCTTTCCAATGAAAGTGGACGTATAGGGTGAGAGACGAGTGTAAACAACTGCAACGCATTTCGTTATCGCAAAAAATAAATTGTCAAACCTGGCCAAAAACGCTTGTCGTCTCGATAGAAGACGAGCCCTTCCTTGGTTTTCTCGGGAAAACCGCTCTGCATAATTCCCACCAACCGCGCCGTTATCGCTTGTATGACTGAAGATGGCCAACGTGTGAGTGCAAATTTTTTACCGTTTTATGGTTCAAAAGACGGCCTTCTATTGAGTATTGCTTTTTTTTACAAACCGAAATGTTTAGTTCACGGCCGGTCAGACGGCAAAGGACAGCAAGTATGATTACGACTGCAAGCTCTGGGGAT
>JAQIXL010000313.1:0-37001 GCA_034700245.1 Poikilolaimus oxycercus
ACCCCACGAATAAAGCCGCTTGTATAACTATCTTGTTGTGTCACGAAGGATCAACAAGGTCGAATGGATTCTCAAGAAAATTGTGAAGAAAGGGAATGCAACCTGCCTAGTTTTGCTCAAAATCAGCAACTGTTCGAAGACAACAAGTCCCATCACTTGTTTCAAGAGAATTGTTGCATTGACTTCCACATGATCCGGTCGATTAGATGTCGTTGAAGCCAGCAATGGGGTGCTTCTTCCAATTACCGTAATCTGGACCGCTTCTTCGTTGAAGGCCCTTTTCACTTCTTTGGTTTTTACGCTGAAAAATAGGGTGCTTTTTCGACTGTCACGAATGCAAAGCCTTGACAAGGACCGGCGAAAGTGAAGTAGAAGCACCCGGACGACGACAACTTTGAGATCTCCGAGTGAGTCCTTCCTCGTTTGTATTGCTTGGTATAACGTTCAACAGCTCCAGCATGATTTTCGATTTCTAGAGAGCAGAGCTGTCATGAGCGGCTTTCTTTCTTAAGGTTCTTACCTTCGATGCGGTTGCCTCTTTTGTGGAGGAAGGAGAAGAACCGTAAAAAAAAAAGGGGGGGGGGTAAGGATGCCAGCAGAACTCCGCCGAAGGCGGGGGCACGGCTGACGAACACGGCCGTCGACGGCAAGAGGACAACTTCCCCAGCTTCCCTCTGGAAATAAAAGCCGTTCTGACAAACTGGATGAAGTTGCTATTAGCAGGCCTTCTAAGCAGCAGACGAGAACCGTGTGTTCAGGCTTCAATCTTCATAAGTCTCCTCGACCACCGACAAAAGAAGATCTCACTTATGAAGCTCTGTCTCAGATGAGATTGTTCCATTTCCCTGGCGAGAATGAGCCAGTGAAGGAAGGGGGCCCCTCTTTTCTCCGAGGGATACTGCCGAAAGTGCAAATATGTTGCTTCCAATTTGCAAACTGTTAAATCGGCACAGAGGAGTAGGCTTCACTTCTGTGCTTTTCATGTTCTCATTTTGGAAAAAAATCTTTCCTTTTCTCGCCCTTTTAGAGTCTATTTAGTTTGCCCTTCTTGAAATAAAAACAATGGGAGCACTCGAGCAAAGCAATTTATGTCAGAATGGAAGCTGATCCTTGATGACGCAGTCTGGGGAGAGTTGCGGCCTCAAAGCAAAGAGAAAGGCTCGAATATCGATGACGGTGAAGCCCTTGTAAGTCGTCTCTCCCACATCCACCACCACATTGTAATAATCCGGCGGGTGAGAGTGCCAGCATCTGAAACATAGCTTAGCCGGGGTGCCAGACTCACCGTCGAATGTCACAGGCCCACCAGCAAGGCGAGAAGGACATGCCCCATCCTTTGACCAGGCCGCATTGTTTGCTAAGGTTTTGCACGACGTAGTAGACTCCTTTGATGTCTTCCACTGGGATCCGGCGATTCTGTCCCGTCGGGAAATAGAAGCATTTCAGCACGAGTTGACCGTGCTTCACCTGAAACTTCCTCCTTTTGCCTTTTCTTCAAAAGAGTGTATCACTCAAAAACTCACTCACCTTGCAGTACTTCTCATCAAAGATGGTTTCCGCCTTGGAGACGAAGGAGACGTCGTCCTTCTCCGTTTCCATGACTGATGTCATCTGAAAAGAACCCAAGTCAACGAGCAAAGATCGAGAAAGAAGAAGAAGAAGAGGGAAGGAAGGCGAGTGTTTGTCCACGCGGTCGCCGACTGGCGGGAGGTCGGGCGACTACGCGAATCAGATCGATAACAAAAAGAGCTCTCGTTATGGCCTCCGCGCTTTCACCTCTCCTCGCCCCCTTTTCAGTGGCAGGTGAGAACGCCACGTTGTGAAATCCTTTTTCTCCTTCGACAAGTTGCATAGACATTGTTCGAGGAGAAAGAATTCCTTACGTAACGAAAAGCTCCAAAGAGGTTTTTTGTGATTCCTTGAAAGATCCGAAAACCGAAAACCTTTTCTCTCTATGTTGGCAATATTTTTGCCCATTACAAACAATCCAACGACGGAACAACCGTCTCAACAAGACTTTCTTCACAGACGCGCGTGAGAAAGAAGACGACCCGTGCTGAAGTCGACTAGTCGACAGTTAAGTATCAACAGCAGTCGGTTAGCCGCACCTTCCGACCCCGAGTCGAAGTGGCGCTTGACGCAGTCTGGGAGCCCGGGTCGAAGAACACCAGGCTCGCGTCAGCAGAGACACAAAAGAGTCAGAGGAATTGCGAAAGTGCACAGCTTCCCATATCAAGGTCAACATTGCCGCCGCGTGTTTACGTCAGGGGACGAGGAACGGAACTGTAAACTTCGTATTTTTCTGCTTTGCAGAAACTCTTCGACCTCCGGGTTTACAGGACCCAGCCTGCAGAGAGAGAATGCCTCACACTCTGACGACATGGACCTCCTCCCACTGGTAAACATCGTCAAAACATTCAAGCGTAAAGCGAACTGTCCCCTGACAGCTCGCAATTTCGAAACCTCTAAAAATCATTGACGTTATTCACACGTCTTTCTAATTGAAAACAGTCTCACACGGGTGTGGTCACGCCTCGGGGGCTCTTCTTAATGTTTTTATGCGTCGAGCATCGATGACTCACCACGTTCTCAGCCTAAACTCCCCCTGCTCCTTTTACAGGCGACGCCCTGCAGAGATTTCTCATGTCGAAAGCCCCTCAAAACAGAAGCAACAAGAAGACTATCCCTACCAGTTTGATGTTTTGACGCTTCGAAAAGGAAGTGCAAAAAGGAGATGTTGATCGCTTTGAGGGCGATCTAGGGGACCACGTGCTTTTGGGTGTGGTCCCACTTACACTTCTTTTAGACTAAACAGGCCTAAATATGGTCTGCTGATAATAACAAAACAGTCACGAGTTTGTAATGAAAGATCCGAAAACATTTTAGCCCTATGGTCTGATAATCTTTTTGTGCAATGTCAGTAAAAGAACTATTCAGCTTCTCTCATACGACCACCCTCTGCTGACCATTTCGTTGTGTTTTCCTCAACCAGCTGGCGGGGCGCACCTCTCGGCGTGCGCAAAGAGGTCCAAGATGCGACGGGCGTGAAATTCGCGGATAGGCGCCTTGGACCAATTATTGCACGACCCCTAATTACAGTCCTCTGCTCGAGGGGGGCCGCCGCTCCTGAGTCCTTTCCGAGCCTCGAGGTGTCCTTCCTCAACTCTTCTCTCCTCTTCCCTTCTCCTCGCCCCTCTCCCGTATCGGCTCCTCATCCCCTCTCTTTTGATTGACGACGACCAAGAAGACGCCAGTTCTTTTTTGTTCGTGCATCCAGTGAGAGTTGGGAGGAGGGAGAGGGAGCAGAGACGAGCGGGCCTTCTCGGGCATTCATGCAGCTTCGGGAATGCATGGGGGTGCCGTCGTCCCTCCGAGGAGGGAGTTCGTCCTCTCTTCTTCTTTTTTCTTTCTTTTGCCCGTTCTGCTGTCCTCCGTCCTCCCCTCCTCCTCCTTCTCCTTCGTCCTGGAATGGCCCCCATAAACACGCATGTGTTGTGCAAAGAAAAAGCGCAAACGCTAAAGTCGCTGCTCCCGAGGGGATCTCGAGTCTCAAAAACTTTGGTGTTGCTTCGCTTTCCTTCCTGCCTGCTTGCAACATTTCTTCCCTCGTAGATTCTGACACGAAAGCGCGCGAGTGGGCGAAGGTCGCCGCCGCGTGATTTACAGTCCCCTTCCTCCTCTCGGCCACCAACTGCGCCCGCCGAGATCTCGCGCCCTGCCACCCCGAGCCGACTTTGTACGACATCCCTCTTCGTCTCGCTTTTTGTCACAATGTTTGGTTACTTTATTGACATCAGCAATTATAAAAACCTAGTCATGCTGAATACAAGAAGGCTTTCTGTTGACTCTCTTCTTCTTTGTTCTTTGCCGAATATGTATATGCCGCGAAGATCTAAAAGAAGACAACTAATTCCTCTCCTCACCTTTCCCATCACAAACTGGAGCCTGTTTATTCGCTCGAATGGACTTCCCATCACCCGGCATATGCCGGTGCTTTTAGCGCGCCAAGCAGGTAGATGTCCATAAATCGTCGCGGCCGCAAGGGGCAACAGACGGTGGCCGGCGCCTTCTCTTTGAAGCCTCGCCGCCAGCCTCCATTTTCGTCTCATCTCCTCTCTCCTTCTTTCTCTTGACTAAGAATTCATTTTGTCTATGGATTCGTAAGGATGCCGTCTTCACTAGAATGCTCATCTTCTCCTTCGCAGAGCTTTCTTCTTCTTCGCCTTGTAGGGGCAGCCTCGACTCCTCGGGGAGACGTCGCTCATCGATCCCCCTCCTTTGCCTCGAAGGCGCCGCCGCTTCTCACTTCTCTCTTCTTTGTCTCTCCCACGAGTTGAATTGGGATTTCTTCACTTTTTCATTCCTTCTCATATCCTCTGACATATTGCGCGTTCCAAGGCTTCTCTCCAAATGTTCATCAGAACTTCTCGAGAGTTGCTTTTGGAGTCTTTCAGAAGAGTGTATTGTAGAATTTGGTCCTCAGTCTTCCAACCCTCACAGTTCTCAATTCTTCTCAATGGCATTCCTGTTGTTGTCTTTTCCAATGTGTTCAATAATACACGAGCCCCTGTCCATTGTCCCCTCTCCTTTGTCTTGCTTGGCATGGCTGTGGAACAAACTTGAGAGAGGCAGTTTCCAGTGGCAGCCAGCAGACCGGAACTGTGTCCGCGAACACTGGCCGAGGAGGGTGCCTGAATAATGCGCATTGGCACGGTGGTGTTCCCTCTCTCCTCTTCCCTCTTCTGCCCCTTTTCACCTCTGCCTCCACAATAAGTAATCACACGGCGTGCGAGTCGAAGGTCGTCCAAGTCACGAGCGAGGGAGACTCGAGAGATCCAACTAATTTCTCTTTCTACAGACTTGCCCGTCCCTCGACTTCGATGTGATGCCGCCATCGACGACATGATTGAACATCTCTTTCTTCTTCTTCTCGTCGCCTTCTTCGCCCAACCCGCTGCAGGTCGGTTTCTCATCTTCACTTGCTCCTCTGCCCACGCTTGAAAGAGTCTTTGTGTGTATTCTCTTGCCTTTTGTGCAACTTCTCTTTCTGTCTTCTGTGCATCGCCGTTTACAGCTTTTTATGTCTTCTCGAGGGTCACCTCCTTTCTGTCTTTTCAAGTTGGTCCCTCGATTTTCTTCAAAACTTTTTGGGTTGAACCGCCCGCTCGTTTGATGACTCGTCGCGGGGGTGACGTCATCGAGGAGATCGGAAAATGCGCGGAATGCTCGTTTGCCTTGAAATTTACTGAGAGGGTGGAAGGGGGATGAAGTGTTCGAGGGAATGGCGAAACGCGATGAGAGTTGAACCCGTTTTTGTGGTGATGACGAACACTGCTCTTCGTCCTTCGTCCCCTTTCACTTTAATCCTATGATTGTTCGGGAGACCCTTTTCATGACCAGGCTCCCTCTACATACTACATCAACTCTAGTGTCACCCCCCTCTACCAGAAACAGCAAAGACTAAAATGCATTTCCCTGCAGAAGAAGAAGATGAAAGTGGAGCGTGCACTTGTGGATAATGGGGCTTCCCGGGAGAGAAGTGAACGTCCTCTCGAGTCCTCACCGACGAGGAACAGCCGGTTCCAAATGAGCTCGGGCGTTCCCTCCAAGGAGAGAGAAGGACGAAATAAGGAAACCTCGCCCCCTCCTTCAAAGTGACTAACGCTCAAAACTTCTACGGCTCGCTTTGAAGGTCCCAATGAGTAACGCATCAAAACAACCACTTTGTCACCTACGAAAATTTGAGCATTTCCGACAGGCGTCGCTCTCTTTTCTTGATCGACGCAGTCACGCTTCGATTACACAACTTCATGAAATCGGTTACCGATCTTTTACACTCGACTCAGAACAACTTCCGGTGCTTCCGGTGAAGATTGAAGAAAAAGATTATTTGTTGCCAATCTGTTTACTTCTCCGTGTCTACGATACATGATTGTTTTCAGGAGTCGGCTGCTTCCATTGCGCGACGGCGGATGCCCAGCTGCCGGCGCCTCTTCGACGGCAACTCGCCACGCAGACGGACACCTTCTTCTGGCCCGTCGATGCCAAGTTCGTCTTTCTTAAAACAATCTGAAGATCCCGCAAAATCCCCCCACAAGCAAAAGGAAAACAACAAAAACTCGTGTCAACACGGAAGATCCGCGAAGGCGTCGTTGACTCTCACGTAGAAGCATCCCATGACTCTGACGTCTCATCGCTTTGTTTCAGTCAAAGCGATGAAAAGAATCTACGTCTCCCCCTCTCTTTTCATCCATTCACCCATCTGACCTCTAACAATCCCAAAAGAGGCGATTCTATAGTTTCGATCCCTTCCCCGTTCGCACGTCCCGTTGTCCGTCAGACGTTTCCTCTTCTCTAAAGGAGTACGCGCAAAGACCGTAGAACTGCCTCTTACCGGGAAGTCTTTTGAAAGGAGAAACAAAGTTCAAATTGTTCTCAACTGCACGACGTCGAGTACATCATGAAAGGAGAGAGGGCATAAACAGGTCGACTGCCCTCACACGAGAAAGTTCACGCACGTGCTTCCTTCTTCTCGTGCAAAAAAAGAAGAACGACGAATTGAAAACGAATAAGGAAGTGTTTCTCTGATGACTTGGTCATCAATCGGAGAACCAGTGTAGGATGACTCCCTTCATTCAGAACGAGGAGGAACTGCGAAGAAATCGAAACCCTCCGTATTTCCGCCGCTCTTTTTCGTTTTGCCCGCTGGTCTTGGCTCGTGGCGCGTCGGCTAGAATCCCGGATTATCCTTTGGCGGTGCAGACTCATAGCTGCCGGTGCTATCGGGGACTCGCCGTTAATTTGTCTAAATGAGATCTCATCTTGGAGGTGCTTCTAAGAAGACTTTTGATCGTCCTTTGAAGGGTCTTCAAGCAGGTGCCGGCCCCGGGGTAATCGCCTTCTCAAGAATTCAAGCTGACCCAATTCACGCCGGATCGCCTCTCGTCTGTCTCTGTCTGTAGATTGGATTTCGGAGACTGCAAAAGAAAAAGGATAATTTACTCTTTGCAACATTGGATAAGAGAGTGAACTGCGCAGTTCTTGAGGAATCTTGTTAGACTTGTCTGAGAGGCTAGAACATGACGTGAAGGTGAATGACTTTGAGAGTGAAACTGCTCAGCGTACGTTTCACAAAAGGATTATTCATGTTGATATTGTTCTTCTATCTTTAGACTTATTAGTCAATCCAAGCAACTAAAACGAGTATCTCTTTTCAGATCTCCAATCTGTCACCAGCGGATCCCCGACAATGCCTGGGGCTTGGAAGTGCATCTCTGCTCGAAGACGCCCTTCTGCGTCACGCTAGCGCCGAATCTCAAAAGTGAGTTCTTCGTCTCTTTCGCAAACCTTTTCGTCCCCCCTCTTTCCCGGCTTCATTCCAATCCCTCGACGTGTCCTTTTCACGCAATCACAAGAAAAATTGCAAAACTCGCATTTCGTCGACGCGGCGTCGACCCACTTGAAACTCACCTGCGCCGAGGCTAGCGACATTTGACGACTGTAAAGTCTATAGACCAATGCCTGTGCTCTCCACGACCTTAATTTTTTTTTTTCAATAAGAGTCCGACCTCAGAGCAACTGGCTTTTCTCTCTTGACTATGCTTGCGTCTAGCCTTTGCGATTCTAAAAGGACTCCTCTTGTGAAAGTCTAGATATCGGACATAATTTCGTCAAAGAGACCTCAAAGACTTCAATGTTGAGTAAGACTTCAATAGCTGCCAATTTCACTGGCTGCAAAGAGATTCGACCGGAAATCGTCTAAAAACGTAGCCACATGTGTTCGGGGAATCGGAAACCTCCTTTGCACTTCCCAATTGGTACTTGTACCTTTGAGGGCGTGTAGGAGGGGTCTTCATTCAAGCCTCATCCCCCTCATCGTAGTACGTCGTCGTTTCCACCGGAAACGCCTAGTTGGCAACTTCGTCGGAGGTGATGCTAGAGCCTCCCTCCTCCATCGTTCTGAGTATCTTTGGGCTTTGGTTGAAAATAAAAATACGCCTGCACAACGGGGCACAACGCGAATAGCTCTCCTCACGCGTACGCCGCTTGCTTTGACCATTGGGACTTCCGTCGTCCGCCTCGTGGATTGAACTCCTTTCGCCCGCTTTTCTCCCTCCCTCTCCCCTCTGACCGGATATTATGTGCCGGGCCGTGCTCCAAACGCAACACTCGTCATTTTCCGCCGCTCCACTTGTCACCGTTGCCGTCGTCCGAGTAATTCGATACGAACTTGCATCTCTGCTCGTTCTTTCGATGACATTTGCACAAGAGTGGCGAGCGATGGCAAAAGTCACATCAGAGAGGTCTCCCTCTATGGAAGAGGAGAGAGAGAAGCCCTCGGGTGCATGAAAGTGGAAGTGAAGAGAGACTCTTCATGGGTGTGCAGTCTTGCATATCGCTTTCATTTGCTTGCATCATCAAATAACGATGACGATCCTCTCCGGATGCTATCGTATTCCTCAAGGAAGAGGCTGCTCGTCATCGGGAATATGGTAAGAGAAGAAGACTTCCTTGTCATCCTTGCCATCTCAAACGGAGTCTCTCTCTCTCTCTTAGGCAGTCCACAAGTCAAGGCAAGTGCACGGTCGAGAGAAGGATTATCCCCATTGGATAAACGACACTAAGATCCTCCATCTCGCAATGGTTTGAAGGAAGACCCGCAGTCCCTGATGACGCCTTCAAGTCGTGTTGGAAACGACGTCGACTCCGGGTTTTGAGCTGTTTTCTCCTCCCTCTTCTTTCCTCTTTCGTCAATTCTTTCATTCCTCGTCATATTCAAAGCAAGCTCTTATCTCCTCGTCAAGGGCTTCCTCTTCCTCGTTCCAAATTTGTCTTAGACAACACCAGAAATAGTTTTCCGGAAGCTGGCAACAACTTGGAAGATCTTCGCTTTCGTCCGATCAAGGCCTTACTCCCTTGAAGGACTATGTCATCCCTTGACTTCTACTCTCCTCTCCCTTTTTGCTCCTCTTACGTACTCGTATGTTTGTCCACATCAAGAAACACCCGGCGCGCGCGAGAGAGACGGAAATTCCCGACGCGCGCGAATAATTCTCGTGCTTTCGCGGCTTCCAACTTGAGGAGGTTGTTTCTGTGCCTCCTCCTTCTCGTCATCAAAGAGAGAAAATAATACCAAAGAACCTTCTTGATTTGTTGTAAATTTAGAAAGGCGATTTCTGTTCTGTCAACAAAGACGTGACTGAATTGAATACGGAAGTGCTGAGGGAAAGGTTGTCTGTCGAGGCCCGGTGGTTTTCCCTTCAAACACCGAAGAATCACTTCAAAGTCCCTCTAGTCGCAATGGCCTGGCCTTTCGCGACCACAACAAAGGTCGTCAGAAGGCGAGTTGAACTTCTCTTTCCATCGCCTGTCGCCCCTGCATCACATGGTTCCGGCCTCCGACGAACAAAACGACGAATGCAAGACCAAACCTCGCTGTAAAGCCGCGCCGATGTAAGAAACTGCTGTGACGCAGGAGTCCATGTCGGTTTTGTAATGGAACAATCGCATTACCTCTCCCCTTTCTCACAGAGTCATCTTCTTCTCAAGAAACGCCATGCTCGATGTCCTTGTAGGTGCGTTTTTAAGTGGTCCCACCGTGGGGGTCCCCACGCTTTTTCTCATGGTTCGAAGTTCCATGGGGTGCGGCGCATGCCGCGTCGCTTTGCCTATCAGCAGATGCTGTCAGTCCACGCCGGAGTCCAAGAATTGCGGCGCCTCTCTCCTCTCTCGGGCAACATGTGAAGCGGAGAGCGGAAAAGGCGCGAGACACGTGAATCTCCTTCCAAATGGTCTTGCAACGCCTGCGACTTTCATCGTTCTTTGTTTGTTTTGGGGGCGACTCACTCGAATTCCTTCTCTCCCTTCTCCCTTGGAATTGAGTGAAAAGCTAGCAAGTGCAAGACCGGTACTGGCCTGTATCAGTCCCCCAGTCAGCTTCTTTGTGTGAACAACCTCCCACGTTGCTCTCTCTTAACGTCGACGAAGTATGTCACGTGGTCAGCTGGGAGAATGCGCCATTCACATTCCTCAAGGCAGTCAATCTCGAGTCTCGACAGACACGAGGTTCTCCCTCTTCCTCAGTCTCCCCTCACGTCATATTCCGTGAGAACTTGCGAAAGCAATGAAAACCCGAGGAAGCACGTGTGTGATGCTGCGTGTTCCGGGGCCACTCGGAGCTGTTGTTGTTGGGAAAGAGAGAAAACAGAGCTCTTAGAGCGCTGAGAGAACTCTGCTGTCACGGTTCTTGTGGTTTGATTCGAGCTCCTCACAAATTCTAGCCTATACATTACATGGTAAAGGGAAGAAGAAGAAGGAGAAACTCTGCAGAACCTGAACTTCAAGTCTCCAAAACATTTCTTCGTAGTAACGATAATTACCTGGTAGTAACAGGAAGCCCCTGCACAAACTCTTTCAAATCTGTTATTTGACGATGTTCATTGGTGAAGAGACCTTTTCCCTCTTGCAGACACATCGTTTGCTGTTCGTGGCTGCTTCGAGAATCTTCTGCGACATCATCTGAAGATCGAGGAGAAGCTCCATACTCCCGGGTAAGTTCCCTCTTCTTCTTCGTCGAATGAAAGCACAAGAAACACTTGGCAACAACCGGGTCAACCAGAAACTCCTTTCGTTTGTTTCGTCCTTCTCTCTGCCTCCTCCCCCGCTTGGCCTCGACCCAATGTGGCCGACGGCTCGGGTTCCGGACTCGAGGAAATGTTTTTCGTCTCACATTTTTATGACGCGACATTTATCTCTGGCTGGTCTCTCGAAAGTATTTCAGTTCAAGCTCAATTGGGTTGAAAGTGGGAGAGGAGGGAGGAATGTGTCTCTGTCGGAAGTGCCAAAAACAGCGTGGGTGCGGGCCCAATTTTGGTCGTTTCTCTCCCAAACTGGGGAAACGTGGAGGGGAAGCCCGGGCTGTTTCCGACCCGCGAAGAGAGATCTTTCGCCTGGTGACCCCACAAAGAACACACGACGATTGGCAACAAACAATGCCTTGTGCTCTGCTTTGTATTGCTAAAGCTTCCAAAGCCCCCTCTCTCCTTATCTTTTCAAGTTTCGAGCAGGGGCCCACGTGGCGGGGTCGCTCTCTTCCCGTGGACATCTCAGAGGGGAGAGGGGCACTTTGACCTTCGACTCCACGTTCATGTCGAACTCCTTCTTCTCCACGATCTTCGTTCCCTGTAGTATCAGAAGGAGTGACCCGGAGAATTCCCTGGCACTCAAAACAAGACAAATCGCATTTCGACGTGTGCCCCACGTGTGGCGGGTGCTCACTACGAACTACTTCGAGGCACAAAACCTGAAAGGCGCACACAAGTTTGACTCGTTCGATGTTCTGTGACTTCGTGTTCTCAGACAACAAAACAGCCCAAATGCCTACAAATGCGCATTATGCTCTCCAGAAGTCAGAAAACACTTTTCTTCTTTTGAGCCCATCAGGTCGGGCAAAGGCCACAAGGCTACACAACGAAACACCGAACAGGAGCTTGTCTCGTGTACTCTATCCTTGATGAGAAGAGAGGGAGATGTTTAGTCTGTTACCACGACTCCGACGTAGTTGCAAGCACGCACACGCACAGGTTGCTTAGGCGACGTTGTCTCCCTCGCATGTCCGGGAACTCCCTTTGACTCAACTCTCCCTCTCAATACAAAACATCTCATCGTTGACGTTCAGCTCAGTATTTCGTGTCCTTATGAGAAACTCGTTATGACGGGAGTAGAACGCCTGAGCTGTACGTCAAGAGCCTAATCATCGGCAGGTGAAGCTCCGGGTTCTCGTAATTGACCTAGTTCATATGAACTTTTCGAAGAAAAAAGTCTATTGGGCATTATGACAGCCTTTCGACTGGGGGCCGAGCAGGTGCAGTTGAAAGACCAAAACTCCCCTGACGTCTTCAAATGTTTCAGGTGTTACTTGGTGAAGGCAGCTCCTCAATATCCGGACCAAGAGCCTATCAACTATCTTCTCTGCGTCTGCGAGGGTGACTACTGCAATCGAGATCTTCCCCCAGACGTGGTACGGTCGTTCGCACTTAGTGGTTTTCGCTCCGAGACCAAGTTGAAATCACTGCTCTCCTCGGGATGTACTCTCCTCTATAGTTTTCTCTATTCGCTGGCTCGTTTCCTGTGAGTATCAAGAGGCAGATTATGGAGTGGGAGTTGCAGTGGAAGGGGAAATTGCCTGCTGCTTGCTCTCTATTAACTCTTTCCCAACGTGAATGCCGCGATTGGAAACACCCATCATTTGGCGTTTTCTATGAAAACTCTTCTAAACTCTTTTTCATCGAGGGAGAAACTCTTTCAAAGACTATAAAGTTATGCTTTACAGGTGGAGATTCCCCACGGCTCGCATCTCCATGGCCGGGTCCACTCCCTCGAACTCGCCGAGTATGTCGAAGACGATGGCCGACAAGCGGAGGAATGGGTGCCACGTCGACTTCGTCTCCTCGAATCGTCTCAGCCTTCGTCTTCAGCCAATTCTCGCCTTCTAGCACTTTGTATAATTCCATTTTTGCCTCTTTTGTACACTCAGCAATAAGCTATGATTGACGTCTGCTGGCACTCTCTCCCCTTGTCTTCTTCTTCTTCTCTCTCTAGGCGAAACTGTCAAGAAATGAACACTGCCATGACCTTTTCCTGGACAGTTTACGTTGCATTCCATGACTCAGTGGGGGAGGGGGGGGGGGGGGGAGGACAGAGGAAAGGGCTACAAACAAATTCGGAAAACATTTTGCACCCGGAGGAAGGACATTTAAAGAAGGAGATCCTGCCCGAGTCGAGCGAACTGCCGGAAGGAGGTTGAGCCAATAGCGTCCGACGGTCAGAGACCTCCACCTTCCCGGCAAGGGGGAGAGCGTTCGGCCGATGCTGACGTCCTTTGTCACGTTCGAGAGAAGAATTTCCACTTTGCGTCATTTCGGTGTCTCTCTCTCGACACTCTCGATGATGTTCTTCACTTCTCCTCCCATGTCGGGAGGGGGAGACGAGGTCAGAGCGGGCCGCCCTCCCTTCTCCACGGCCGCCCCTTAGCCCCGCCCCCTCGAGTGGCGCCTATAAAAGCCGCGCCCCTCCCCGAGGCCTCCACCACACCTTCTCCTTGTGCAGATCTTCTCTGCTCAGCTTCCTCAGCTACTTCTCTGCTCTCAACTTCTCCGTTCTATTGGAGAAATCCCTAAGAATGATCTTCGAAGTGCCCCTCGAGCACTTTCCTCTCAACTCCAACAAGATGGGCCTTGCCCAGCGTCGCTCTGCCAACCCGCCGGCCATCACCATCTCCCGAGCTGACACCAAGCAAATGGAGCCGCTCTCGCCTTCAGGTAACCTGCTTCTTCCTTTCTTCCGCCCCCTCACTCAGCCTTCTGCTGATGCTCCCCCACCAAGCAAGAATTCAGTACTCATTGTTCTCTTTTTCAGTGCGACGAGCTCAGTTCTCCTTCTCGGGCCTCCGACTGCCTCGAATGCTCGACCGACAACAGTCGCAGTCCATGCCTTCTCTCATTCAACTCTCCTCATCAGCTCCTTCCTCCGAGTCCTCGACGGCCGCCTCCACCCCGGCCCAGGAGCGACCCCGCAAGGCCTCCTTCGAACTCCGGCCGATTCAGTTGAACATCCAACTGCCGCAATTGCGGTTCTTCTCCACCCCTTTCCTCAACAAACTCTGATGATTCTCTTACCAACCCTCTCCTAACTTATTCTTCCCCGTCTAGTTGCTCAAGAAGCCAGAAGTGTCTTCTTTTTCCTTCAAAGCTTTCACTCCTTCTCTCTCTTTTCTCGGTCCTCCTCCTTCGAGGTGGGGGTCGAGGCTTCGAATCTCGATTTCCCCTGTGATCTTCTCCTTTCCACAGCATCTCATGTCTCCCTTCACCTAGGGTCTCGATCTTTCGAAGCTTTCCCTTCTTTGCCTGTCTGTACATTCCCGAAAAGACTTCTAGCATCAAGTTGATGGTCTCGTTGAGTGCTTTAACCCTCTTCCCCGCTCTCTCTCAAAGACATTCCACGGCTACGCACAAATGATTCTCATATTTATTCACAAACGAAAAGAGAAAATAAGAATGAAAAAAGAGAAATAAAGAGTCTTGAACGTGATCTTCATGTGGTTACGCGACACACCAACTCGTGAGAATTCGCAAAGAAATGGAAGGAGGCAAGGGAAGAAGGAGAAGGAGAAGATGGACTGATGGTGTGACCAACGTTTCCCCCTCCCTGCATCGACTGTCGACACGCGGAGGCCGAGGCGAGGAGGAGCAGGATCTGCAGACTCTGGGGCGTCGCCTCCTTCTCCTACAAGATGAAGAAGAAGAAGTGGGACGAGACGACGTCCTCCTCTTTCCCCTGCAGACGTCAGCCACGAGGTGGGACGCGAGTTGTAGGGAAAAGGGCGAAGAAGAAGAAGAAGAAGTCTCTCTCTGTGCTCTCTTCTGCCGTGTTTCTGCCCGCTTCAGGCGGGTTCTTCCAAGGGAAGCTTGAACTTTCTTGAAGAGAAGGGGAAAAGAATTCCAATGATGTGAGAATGAGGGGGACGTCGATGGCAGCGCTTTCGAAAACGATGAAGAAGAGCGAGTCAAGACGAAGAACGCACGTCGACTGCATGAATCAGCAATTGTCCCCCCTTTCTCTCTCTTCTCAAGGACTCTTGAGGAGGTCGAGTTCAGCCATGTTCCTTCGCTCTCGTCTTAGTCTCGGGGCGAGTCCAATTTCCGGCTCACACTCGGGGCCTTTAGATTCGAATTAGCTGATCTGCTTGAAAGACCGGGTCGTTTGCCCCTCTTCTTTCCCACGCCTCAGCCACATTCCACTAAGGATTACGGCGCTTCTTCGCCCTCTTCCGCTCGCCGCTTCGATGAAGGATGAAGTCGCAAAGAGAACATCACTTCAAAACCCTGAAAGCTTTTTCAAGTCCACGTGATGTTATGTACTTTCCCCTCTGGCTGTGACAGGTGTTCAAGTGTCCCTCACCGCGTTACCGTATGCTGCATCAAAGCATAAGGAGAGCTTTCTGTGAAGACTTTCAGTTGCTTTCCTTCCTCCTCCTCTGTAGTTTCCTCATCGCCTTTACGCATGAAGAGGAGCACCTAAAGAGAGGAATAAAATAGCCGTGAGTAAGCGAGGCGTTACGAGGAGCCGTGGGTGGACCACGACGAGGGCCGAGATTTATTGCTTCATGTTCATTGAAGACATTCTTGAAGGTTTCGAAATACTCTTCTTCTTCTTCTCCGTGACCTCACAGACGAGTGATGAGAGACAAGGAGGGCCGAGTCGTTTTTGAACAAACAATCAACAAGAAAACAAAAACAGAAGAGACGAGTCTATTAATAGAAGACATGTCGTAACAATTTGTCGCCCTGAGGCGAGGAAGGAGGGGCCGACGTTGCCGAAAATTGCGTCACGAGGCTTGGAATGATGGAGTGCTTTTCTCTCAGACTGAGGAAGAAGCTCTTCCTCTGTCCTCCATGACGTCTCCTTCGATCTCTGATTCACAAGACAATGAATGATCTCTTCTTCTTCTTCCTTCTTCTCCAGAGACTTCTTCTTGACTATTCTCGTCGAAGATGATGAGAATAGCCCTCGTCGAGGCTATCCTGAGGGGGCAATCTTGAATTGGGAAGAAGACCCGGCGACTTCTTTGAACGCGCCCAGTCAAGGGTGCTGCTGCGGAGACTCGCGCCTGCAGCTGTGGAGAAGATCCATTATCTTGAAGAACTCGCAAAAATAGAAGGCTTGCGGCATTTTCGGTCTTCTTCTGCAGGAGAAGGACCTCTAAGTGCGTGACGCGTCAGAAAGGGAGGTGAAACTGGGAGAAGATGGGGGAGAGGGTAGAGAGAACTGTCCTAGGGACCACCGTTGACGCTCCTTCGCTAAAGAAGCGATGAGCGTTGCGGAAGGGCGCATTTGGATATTCTTAGGCTCCTCGCGGCCCTCGATGCCTCAAGGGACGGGGAGATGGACAAAATCGGACACTTCCGCACTCATCGAGAACGTCAAGCGAGACGTGCTTTACGTCGAAGCAGTGGAAAAATTTACACGATGAGTACATGTTTTGATGAGAAAATATTCTCCAGTGACGACTTCCAAAGCCGCAATCGCTCTGCGAGCATTTTGCAAAGTTGTTGCTTGGTTTTAGATGTCTTCAAATCCGTATCATACGAGAGTGCTTTCTTGAGCCTCACCGTAAGGGTGGATAAAGAGGAGGGAAAGAGACTCGATTTCAATTTCTCCAATTGCTCGATTATGAGAAATGCGTGACTGCAAGATCATGAGCCGAGCAGCATATCAGACTGCATCCCTCGAATTGCCTTTCCAGCTGTTGTTTTGCACAAGCACAAACTCTCATGCCTACTGTCTCTATTCCAGAGGGAGATTCTCTTGAAACGGGAAGTGTCTCATAGTTGGAACTCTCCCTTGAGAAGCCTGCTGACGTCTCTCTTTCGTCGTTGCAGACCTGAGAGAAGAAGTTGCACCTGCGTTCTCTCGAAGAAACGACCACCAAAAGAGGGACTTGCGTTTTTGACGATGAAAGCGGCAAATGGAATTTTTGAGACGAGAATATTTCTTCGACGATTTCTTCACCTGCACTCTAGTGACGAGGGAGCTCTCTCTACTTGAGTTCACTTGGAACAAGGTGGTCAAAGCCTCAAACAGCGAGAAAGTCTTCTCTCTGCTGTCTGCTCATTTGACATTATGAGAAGCGAGAGGGCGAGAAAGGCGAAAAATAGACGAGTCGATGTGCGAAATTGACTTTGAAGAGGTCGACACGGCTTTTTCTTTACCCCTGAAGAGGTCGAGAAGATGTGGGAGCTCCTGCTCTTGCCGCTTATCTCTGCTGTCCCATGTAGGAATTCGACTGTCCAAGTTGAATACCGCGTCGACCTCGTGTTGAATGTCTCGACGAGCTGTCAGCTCTCGCTCTCCTCTTCCTTCTCCATCCTTCTCATCGCACAAACTCGTCAGACTCATGCCCGAAATGGCTCTTCCTTCGTCTCACAGACGGAATACCAGGTGACTCGCTCTGCTCTTTAAGGGAAGGCTTAACGTTCCATTCATTGCTGCCTCTGGGGTTGGGTCTCTGCCTTCAAAGCGCCAAATCGGGCGAAGAAGAAGAAGTCAAAGGGTGGCCTCTTCTTCCCACGCACGACGACACTCTAAGAGACTGAAGGCGTAAAATGTTTTCGGCGAGTGGCGGGTGACTCTCCCTTCATCGCTCCAAACTCCCGTCTTGATGTCGTTCTCTTGTCTCTCGTCGCAAGAAAGAAAGAAAGAAAGAAAAATTAACGAACACCCTTCCCTTGCATGCTTCGTCTAGACCCGATGCACTCGGAGTCAGCAAAAGACTTCCAGGTTGCTCGCTCGAGGAACTCTCGCTTCTTCGTCGAAGTAGCGCCTGGACGCGATGTCCGAGTTCTCATCACCGTAGCCGAAGAATGTCGTGGTGGAACCAATATGAATCTCTTCTTCTGCTCCAATCTCCAAGTCTGCATCCCGCGAGAGCTCGCCTGCAACGGCGTGAACGAGTGCGGCGAGGACGAGCTTGAATGCTCTCTCATCGACTTGATCCAGGCAGGTTCCCTCCAGGGGGGATTACGGTGGCTTCGTCCAATTCGTGTCGGGGATCGTGTGGCCGACGTCGTGGGAACGAATTGGGGCAACACTTCTCCTTTGCTGACAAACAAGTCGTGCGTCTTCTTCTGAGTGAAGATCTCGTAAGACGTCGTCACCCGACATCCGTCCTGCACTCAAAATACGATGGAAGAACGGTACAAACGAGTAAACAGAAAATTCCGCCTTCGCCGAAAAGTCGCCGGGACGAATTTAGTCTTTGAAGAGACCAAAATAGCCGAAGAAGGAGGAGAGAAGAAGGACGAAGGAGTTGAATGACAGGAGCGTGAGTGCGGCGACGTGTTCGGGTGTAAAATGTCAAAACAAATCGTCTCTTCCCAGCCCCTCCCTTGTTTATCGTCTTGCTCTCTTTGCAAGAATGCATTGTTTACTTGTGCAAGGAGAAGGGAGAAGGAGGACCTCATGATCTATCGTAACCACGAGGTGTGGGTCGGCCGGAAAAAGCTCAACTGACGCGTGTCTCTCAAGAAGATCTCGACATTTGCAAGTCTCTCCTTCTTGAGGGTGTTCCCCAGGGTCTCGAAGCGAAATTCGCGCCGACCCAGGATTGGAAAGGATAACGTGAAGGCGGCAGGGGAGGCCGGGGAGTGTAGTCGCTCAAGGAAGAGGGAAATGCACGAAGCCGTCGATTTGCCGCATCTTCTCGTGGAACGGAAGAACAATTTCTCCAAACCTATCTCCTTCTACCGTATACTTAATTAGATTTGACGAAAAGGGAAAGGAATTTCCAGGCCGGAAGATCCGTGGGTCGAAGAGCGCGAGGGGACGAGAGACCTCGACTTGAACATCTCGAGATCAACGAGGACGAGCAGGGATTCTCTTCCTCTTTTTTCATGTTCATCGGCTTCTCACTACTCAACGGCTCCTTCATAGGTCAGTCACTCGAGCATAGAACCACCCTCTTCAGGACACAGCGAACACACGGGTTGAGGGCTTGTATGAAAGAAATTGAAAGGAAAACGAGAGCCATTGACGTGTGTGAGAAGGTTTTGATGAGGGTGTCATGCAATGAAGGTGGCTTGTTGTTCGCTTTAGCGTGACATCAAGCTGTCTCCTTCTTCCCTCTCCCCTCTCCCCTCTCACGAGGAGGGTGGCAGTCAAAAAAGGTCGTCATCCCTCACTTTCCTCTCATGAAACATTCCCCTGACTCTAGACTGAGAAGGAAAAATTCACTCCTTGACGCGTGTCCCCGCTATGTTTTGCTCTCGCGTGTGTATGTTCGAGGGTCTTGAGGCGAAAGAACACGAGACTCCTAGAGGATACGGTAACATCTCGTTGGCCCTACACGCGGACGCACTTTCGGATCTCTTGGAGACGAGGAGAAAAAACACTTGAAAATGAAAATGTGAACTTCTCGAACATGCGCCACACGCACGACAAGTCAGAGATGAAGAGGAAAAAGAGTCACAGACTGTCGTTTTTTGTGAGAACGACCTTTGAGAGATCGAGTACTACTTCGACGAAAACTTGCAGATTGGAAGAAGTAGAAAACTTGAAGGTTGAAAGTCTCGCAGACTGCTTTCTCATAATTGGTTCGAGGGCTACATTCGTGACTACTCAAGCAAGGCTCAAAGCAATCTCAAAAACCTGCACCTTACAGCGAACGTGCCATTTCGTAATTATCTCATTTCTCTTTGATGAAGTCTTTTGAAAAACATTTGAAGCTGCTACAAGGTCCAAAGCTCCGATGTGAAGGTGGAAGCCCTTGGTGAACATTTCTACAACGACAAGCAAAAGGAATGCGGAAGGAAAAGTCTCTTGTCAGTCCGGAAGAATTAGACTTCTCCAAAACAGATTGAGGGTGGTAGCCGCGGAAAACCTCAAAGGTCTTCTCTCTTCAGCTCACGAAAATCCTTTCGGCAAGCAAGGCGAGGGTGGAGGGGGGAAGAAGGCTTCGCGCCATCGTCGACGACTTGTCTCATAAATCCCATGTTTGGCTTTGAGAGGACGAGAGACTTGAGGCTGACATTGGGATGATGTCTCTCTGCTATCGAGAAGAGACGATTAGTGAGGGTGGAGGAGCAACTAACGGGGGTCTTCTCCCTTCTCACCCTCAAGCACCTTCACCTAAGTGGTCCAAGAAACCATTGGGCCTGTTTATTTCTACTCTGGACTTCCTGCTTCTCCCAATCTCAACATTGCCTAATTGACAAATACGAAGGACTTCGGATATCCGGTCGAGGGACCAATTTCCTTTCTTGAATGGCCACCACTTGGTACCACTAAATACGAGCAAATGGACTTGGACTCTGGCTCGCGTGGCTTGTGAAAAGTCTGCAAGAGTGGCAAAACAGGCTCGAGACTAGAAAATCCTCCCAATTCCATGCTGAGAATCTTCTTCAGAGCATGCAAGAAGGACTCTATTTCGGGCGTGAGGATGGCTATTCTGAACGCCGGCCGTCTGAATATCCAATGAGGAGGATTCCAGAAAAAGAGCACCAAAGGAGCAAAGCGTGAAACTCTCTCTTGGTCTTTGATGAATTGCTTGGGATGAGAGGGGAGACGAGGGGCTCTCCCTCAATGTAAGGGGAACACGAGGTCAATTTGGGGATATGGACAGTCGAGAGAAGCCAGGGCGAGGCGTCATTCTCTGACGCACAGCGTGTGAGGGCTTATTCTCGGAGGTCTCCCTGGAAGATGATGAGAAGAAAAAAATGAATGTGACTACTCAGACAATGAGAAGCCAAGACGGGCCGACATGGGGCAAGTTAGAAATAACCTGCCAAGTTGAGACTGCGTTATCCAGGCGATGGCCGATTTTAATTTATAGTAGCGCTGAAACACATCCATTCTAAACGCCTGGCCAACTCGGGAGAAAATTTTGCAATGTGTTTCAGCGCTATTATAAAATGAAATTGGTCATCGCCTGGATAACGCAGTCTCAACTTGGCAGGTTATTTCTAACTTGCCCCATGTCGGCCCGTCTTGACTTCTCATGTCTGAGTAGAGTCTCCGAAAGAATTGCTGAATGAATTCTCTATCAATAGAAAGGGTCGGGTTAAAAATGGCATTTCCCTGAACTGGAACAATGGCACGTCACTTTGTTATGGTCACCGAGCCTTATAAGCCGAATCTCCAAATCATTCCCCTACACGTGTAGATGCGAACTTTTACACTTCATCGATGCATCCTCTAAGAACTCCAACGAATTAGTGGCAAGCACGTAAAAAACGCGCGGCGAGGGAGGGCAAAGTGAAATCAGAAGGGAAATGACGGTGGAGGATCGAGGGGAAGAAGGTCAAATGTCGCCTTGCCTTCCCTCTACTCGATCTTCTAATGCTGTCCTCAGGAATTTCTCGCAACAAATCAAAGTGCGGGGTCGGGTCCTCCAAGAAGAGGAGAGAATAACTTTCTCCTTATGGAAAACACCAGGTCAAGAAGGCGTAGGCACTTGAAGACCTAAAGACAAGCGTGAAATAATCCAAAGAGCGCTTTTCAGTATTCTTCCTGGTCCTCTCCCTCTGCTCGGTCTCCTCGGTTATGGTCCGATGTCTCTACACAGCCAAGAACAAGAAGAGTCGACAAACCTTTGCTCGCTATATCCGCGAGGCCAGCCAACGTTCAGCAATTTTCCATGACCAAGTGTGTTTTACTTTTTAGTTGTTTACTTCAATTTCAAAAGCAAAACCAAAGCAGAGAGTGAAATCCTTGAACTCGAACTCGTATACAAGATGATATTTGGAGGTTTGCTCGCGGAAGCTGGAAAAGGGGGGCCATTCTCTCCGTTCTTTCCTCCTTTGCTTTCCATAAGGAGAAGTGACGCCTCGGCGAACACGGACAAGGGGGGAACTCGTGCAGCCTCGCCTTCCCCATGCATTCTCCTTGCCTTTTTTGGTCACACGCAGGTCTTTCACACTCTTTCAAATGGCTAGAAAAGAAGTTCTTGCATACTTGGGAGTCACGTCAGATTGGACGCAGAGCGAAAGCACGCGCTTCGAGGCGAAAAAGATTGCTGAAGGAATTGGAACAGCTGAGTGAGGTCTCCTTTGAAAGGCTCGGAGTGCATAACAAACATGATTTCTCAGAGAGAAGACGACATTCCAAGACGACTCCAAAATATTTTCCAGCAAGAAGTCCTCGCTGAAGGCGGCGACGACGACGGCCAAAATGAGCTCGTGGAGACGTCGCTGACGCCACCAACTCGACGGCTGTCACGAGCTCGACCTTCGCCTCCTCCAGTACATCGACCTTCCATTCTATCCCGAATTAACTTCGAACCCTCGCCCATCCTCAAGGAGTTGAAGGAGCAAGAGCCTGGTTTGAGGGACTTTAGATTCTTTCAACAAACTACTGTAGAGACGGAGGACGACTCCGGCTTAGTCTCCACTCTCTTCGCCTCACCCGAGGTGTCCTCTGTGAAAGAGTTGATGACGGACTATCGCCGAGCTCGAAAGTTCAGCATGCCGACGATCTCCCTTCACGAAGCCCCACCCGTGAACTGGCATACGACTTCTTTGAAAGCAAGTCGACGTCGAAGTCTGTGGACGCTGCATTGACTCGGCTCGCTCATATCAGGGGTTAATGCCATTTGGAAAGAAAGAGGGAAAGACGCTCTTTACAAACTTCTTCATCCTCTTACGTTCGTTGTCTCATAATGTGCGTCCGTGTGTGTACGAATCAAGTCGTTTAATCCATCTTCCATATTCCCTTTGCAATACGAGGAATGTCACGTGAAAGGAGAGGTTTAGTAATTGAAAGAAGACCATGGAAAAGAGAAGGCAAATGTTGCTGACGACAAAGGTTGTCTCTCTGACGAGGAAGATCTCATCGTTGACATATGTGCAGTTGAAAGAAATCCAAAAGGAGAAGAACTAGTAATAAGAGGAGTCTTCGTCATGGTTCTTGGAAGGCAACGAAGCACCGACGGTCGATGACCCACATGCTTAAAGGCGATCGGCAAGCGAGGCCCTGCAAAAGCCAGCTTAGTCTCAATCGCCGATCGCGTCGCAAGCAAGGCAACCTGGCCCTACCCCGAGGGCGACTAGCCGCTTTTCGGCAAGCCTCTCACTCGCGATTTGGGCAATCTTCGAGAAACCTCCGAGACGACAAACAGGTTTCGCGTGCACACACTTACAGTAATCCTCCATCAAAACAATTTCTTACCAAGTATGCTGAGTGATGACATAATAGGGCGTGGGACGATCGAAGCCGTTGAAGGTGGTCGAGGCGGCTGAGGTGTAGGCGCCCATGTGGGGGAAGAGGAGCCAGTCTCCCACTTCGAGATGCTGCATCATCTTGTGAGCCTGTAACCATTCTCTTGATTGAACTTCAAAGGAAGAGAGATTTCTGTTTTGATGATGAAGTCTGGACTTTGATAGAGCGCTTCGTTTAAGTGGTTGGTTAGGGATTATGACCACACAAGCAGCATGAGGCATGCACGACAAGCTCTAGACGAAGGGGGTCTCCCGACTACGTGCCGTGTCGCCGTCGGCGATGAGCCCAGTTCAAGGACGTCTTTCCATCGTGTCATAGCTGCTTTCCCCTTACACACTCCGAGATATTCGTAGTGGCGGCGACAAATCAGCCACGACACGCGAGAGACACTTGTAAGACGAAAAGCTGGAAGATCTCTTCGAGTCCTCGAGGAGAGAGAAGGAGACGGCATCGCCCATTTACGCAATGATCGCCTTTCTGCTCTCTCCAGTCCTCGTGGGGTCTCCGCGGGGTCATCGAAACATGCACCGGAAGACGTAGGAGAGGAGAAGCTGGAGGAAATGTTCAAAACACACGTGAGCCGCCGAAAACTCTTCCTCTCACAGACATACGTAATTTCATCACCTTCTCATGTTTGGGAATGATATCAAGCTCTTCTCCCTCTCGCACTTCTCGCTAACCTCTCGCACTTCTCGCTTGTAAGATGTTTTCAATCAGACAGAAGCCATTGCGCTTTGGCTCAAAAAATTCTCGTATACGGTCATCACAACGTGTTGTTTGGTCTAGGGCTCCTTAGCCAAGTACGCACGTGTTGTATTCCAAACGGCCACTGAGCTGTCTCAAAAGGCTTTCCCAGAGAGTCTCAGCCAATGACTCTAGACGATTGAGGGGGGAGAGAAGAAGCACAAGGTGGCCTCTGACGGCTTTCGCCTCACAATCGGATCGTGCCCCATGGGAAAAGAGCGTAAATAAACATCGGTAGCGAGAGACCAATCCCTTCTTGGTCGAGAAAAAGCTCACCTCAATCTGGTCGAGACTATCACAGGTCGGACCCCAGAGCGTCGTGTCGAACTTCTCCGCCTCGGGATCTTCCTGAATTTCAAAATCAGGGATGCAACTTGAAACATACGAAAAGCGGGCGTCCAACGGGATGCACGTGATCGAAGAGAGTGCAGTTGAAGGAGCCGTAGACGCCATCATTGAGGTAGTACATGAAGCCCCTCTTCTCCGAGTCCGCGTCTATACTCTCAAATGGTTACTCTTGAAAGGACTCCTCACCATTCTTGGTGATCTTCGAGGCTGGCACTTCAGTAGCCGAAATGACGTTGCAGACGAGTGTGAACGGTGCAGCGGCAAAGAATCTGAAATATTTTTGTATAACCTTGGACGAAGCAGAAACGTTGCAGTCTATTTTCCCAAGTGTTATTTTGGTTTCAGAACAGTGAAGTGATTGTTCGTGTGATGAAACTGAATGCTCACCTTCCGGGCTCGGCGATGAGGCGAACTCCTTGAGGGAAGAACTCATCCAAAGAGTTGTTCACAATGGTGGAGATCTTGTGGAAAGGCGTGCCGAGGTCGTCCGAGCCGGGGAAGCCGCCTCCAATGTCGAGAAGGTCCATCTCATGTCCGAGAGACTGTCCAATGTCGAAGAGGCGACGAGCATGGAGGATTGCCGTCTGATAGGCCGTCGGGTCGTTGCATCCCGATCCCACATGGAACCTATCCTCGCCTGGTTATCCCTCCCTCTCTCAACTTACGAGATTCCCTTCACTTTCATTCCCATTCGAGAAGCAGTCATGAGCAACGCCGGCGCGGCATTGACGGGCTCGGCACCAAACTTGAGGTTGAGCGGGCAAGTGGCGGTCGGGTCGGAGACGGCGATGCGAAGAATGAGCCTGCAGGGCATTCGGTTGGGCTTCGCTGCTTCGGCTTACTCAGGAGTCGAGTGCATCCTCGCGATCTTCATGAGCTCCTCCGCGTTGTCGAATGTCATCATTTGAACCTGAAGAAGAGGAAGATGGGAATTGAAAACGAAAAGAGACCTTGCGTTCTTCAGCATGGTGAATAAAGCTGCGAGTCTTGCAGGGATTCGCGTAGATGATCTTGTCCACTGGTGCGAGGTTCGCATCCAGAATCTGAGGAAGTTCTCTTTCTTGAAATAAGACGGACCAGGTCGATTTCGGCCTTGCTCGCGCAGTCGAAGCCCACTCCGAGGGCCGAGAGCACGCGCAGAAGGACCAGGTCGTTGTTGCACTTCACCGCGTAGAACGGCTGCAAATCGTTGTTTCAGAGGGCTTCTATTAGAATCGCCACAACAACGTGGCAATGGACTGCAGTTGAGGAAGGGTTTTCATAAGAGTAATGGCATGCCGTCTTACTCACCTCGATGCGTGGCATGAGTTCTTTCCAGAGACGGAATCGCTCGACAATTCCATCGAGGTTCACGATAAGGAAAGCATCATCGGTGTCGTTGAGAGTCTTCGCCTTGGCCAACGCCACAGCGAGGTCATCATTTGTGACGGGCATGTTGAGAACTGTCACCTGAAAGTTGCTTCTTATTGTTAGTCTCCTGAAGGGTGATTTCTCTCTGAAAGGGGTCCAAATTGACTCACCTTGGTCTCTCCAACAGTCTCCATGCGCGAAGTCATAACTTCCAGTCCGGCAGTCATTCTCTTTCCGTAGACAACTCAGTTAGTGGACGGAACAAATTGTTCGGATTCGGCTTCCAAGCGATCTTCACAGACGCGCTACGGTATGTGAAGGACCGAGGGAGGGTGCGGCTTCAACTCGGGCTCCGAGTCGTAGACTTGAAGAAAGTGTGGCACTTCGGCTGCGATTGATCGGTTGATCTGAAACTTCTTCTTCTTAGTCTTCAAGAGACTCTGGAAATAAAAGATGCCCCAGCAGACTGAACCTGGAAGAGAAAAGAAGCCGCAGTGTTCTTTATCGGCTTGGACTGCGATGAAACTGCGTGCAAAGTCATTCTCTCAGCCTCTCTCCACATAAATTGACACCTTTCGAGGTCCTCAAGATCGGTTCTCAAGGTCAAATTTTATGTTCTCGCAACGAAATTCACACTCACCCCACTGGATACAGTACAAGAGAAAGACTCGCCTTCGCAAGAGCGGCTTTGCCCGTTCGGCAGTCCGCGGCGCGGTTTATTCCAGGACGAGTGATTTTCCGGTAGCGGACGGCGCTGTCTCCAAACCGTCAAAAGCCCGAAGGAAGCAAGTGGACAGGCGACTTGCTCGGGCCTCTGCAATAAAACTACTTTTGGAGACTTCAATCAGGGCAAAGACGGGCACGTTGCGAAGAAGGGAGACGAGACTTCAAACCAGACAGATCTCAACAATGGCGCGATTTCAAAATGAAAGAAGTGTGTGGAAACGGCGAATTGCCGTGCGGCATGGTCAGACGAGACTGCGGAGAACAACAAGAGGAAGAGCTCCCTCTCTTATGAAACAACCCTGTTGATGCCTATCGTATTCGGCGACAGAAGAACGACGCGGAATGACGTGTGCTCGACGGTTTGGCGGGGAGAAGAGAGGAAGGGGGGAGAAGGAGAGGCGTCACGCGGGGGACGCGTGGACTGAACGAGTTCGTCATGGGTGTGAGTGGAGGAGGAGGACGTCGTGGAGACGAAGAGGAATCACGCATTCAAACGAAGAGCATGAAACTTCGACCACAAATAGTGCACACATTTGTGGCACTTCACACTACATCTTCAATCCAAACTTCTGCCACTACAGTCCCTCAAACGTCACCGAAAATGATCAAGAGCTTTTAGCACAGGTTGAAACTGCAAGTTAGCTCTACAAAAATAAACGTCTGCGAAGTATCACCAAACGAGCCAACGCTGAGACTGACCAGGGAGGCAATGGAAGAGACGCGCTGGGAGGGAGTCCCACGAGTGCGCGGTCCGTACAGTCGCACTGTGAGGGGGACCGCCCCTCCCTTTCTCCTCGGTCCGACCTCGGCTAGGCCATTTTTCGCTTCGTAGGCGACCGTGATAGGAAAGATGAAGAGACCACGCGGGACGAGAAGACGGAAGGCGAGAAGAAGAAGAGACAGAGACATCCCCGGCGAGGACGGCGACACAGCCCTCTTCTTCCTTGACAGACAACACATCAATTGATTGATATGCTAGTGGTCAGCGACTACAAGGAAACAACAAGAGCCGAAGTTAGAGAAGCTCGAGTCGAAGAGCCCATTTCCTTCAAGAGCCAAAAGAAGTCAAAGGAAGAGGAGTGGCGGGTCATGCGGGAGAAGGACAGAGAGAGGGGGAGATCGTGTGACTGCTGGGGGAAGGGGTCATTCTCCCGCTCGAATTGCCTTTCGCTTAGTCAGCATCGGGCGAGTACTCCGCCTTGAAGGAAGGGGGGGGGGGGGGGTCTTCTCAGAGATCAGGAGGCAGAAAAGTTGCATCAGAATGCGGCTTCGAGACGGCGACGACAGCAAAGAGCAGAGCAAAGCGAGCGTCTGGCCATCCGACCGCGACATCGCGCCACGCTTCTGTCTGTTCACGATACAGATAAAGAAAGGACTTTGAAAAGACTTCTTGAACAAAGAAAACGGATTTGCCACGTCGCAAGAAAATTGAAGCCAAAATGTAGAGAGCTCGCAGCCGCGAGTCGTCTTGGAAGTGTCTTCGAAGAGACAGTGAGCGGTGTCTCCCGCGACGCGACGAGTTTTTACGAGGCGCCCGGAAATAGGCGGCCCCACCGAGCTCTCCGCGAAAGGCGTTGACGCACACCCGCCGAATTCTTCGTTGCGAGACCCTTGACGATACGGTATTATGAGTGGTGATGAGTGAGTGAGAGGGGGAAGAGGAGGCCCAGAACCGATCTTGTGACGTCATCCAATGGCAGAAATATCTCCCTTCTCTCATCAAGGAGACGACATGAGATTGAAGACGATGCCCTTCAGGGTGCACGGCGATGGTAGAAGAGACAGATTTATCCACAAAGTTCTAACACCAAAGAGTGAAGAGGTCACTTCTTGCCGGTCCTCAACGAGCGCAGACGGTCTGCTCCAATCAGGGCGATCGCCCTAAAGTCGCTCTCACAACAAGACACATGGGTCGTAAATAAAAATATGGCGACGAAACCGTCAATCGTCGCGGTGTCTCTTTTTCAAAACAGAAGACGAACTTGTGGACGAGGCCCGGGGCTAGAAGATGCGTGAAGGCGTAGTAGAAGAGCATCGGACTCTTCGAGGCCCATGTCTCGGCCAACTCATTGCAAGTGGAGATGGAGATGAGTTGTGCGGCCCTTTCTGAGCTCATATGACGCTCGGTTGGACCGGGGAGGACCTCTCCATGCGCCTGCAAGACGCTCTTTGACCCGTTGCACGGGGCATCATTCGGGGGCATCGCATGTCCCTCCAAGAGGCTAGTCAGCAACACGTGAGGAGCACATGGAAAGTCAACTTTGCCCCTTCGCCCACTCCCTCTTTCCCCTCATAAACATTTTGATTCCCACATGAAACATTGATTGAGAAGGTTGGGTGCTCGAAGAAGGCTGACAAGGCTTGTGAGAGAGCCTGAGGCGCCCCCCCCCCCTGCTGTGAGAACGTGGAAGAAGACAGAAGAAGCCGAAGAAGCAGAAGCAACATCTGCGTGCTTCTGTCTCCGTTCTAATCGATCGAAGATCGCTTTTTGTGTGCATTAGTCTGTCTGACTTCGCTGTTTCCAAACTTCTACTAAAGCAGCAATAACCGTGCTTGGCAGTTTCCCGGTTTTATCCATTGATTTTGTTTTTCCAATCTTACTTTTCCTGCGACGTTGCTGAAGGCGTTGAGGACATTGTTGGGAGCATAGGTGAGAGACGGGCAGACGAGTGACACCTTGAAGTCCGGCTTCTCAATAGCCAGAACACGGAAATAACCCTACAATCTCTTTCTCTCCCTCTTCTCTTGCGAATCCACCATGAGAGCGTGCTTCGCCGCTGTGTACGAAGGCGAGAGGGGAGCGGGAATGACGCCGGACATGCTGCTCACCACGGTGATCTGGCCTTTCCAACCCGTTCTCATCAATCTTCTCATCAACTCCACGTGACCAAGAGCATTCACCTAGAAGTTCTCCTCCCTTCTCGACTCCTCACATTGAAGCAGTCGAGGTCCACTTGTGCCTCGACTTCTTCCCATTCGGCTCGCTGAGACTGTCCGCTGTTCAGCACAATTGTGTCTATCTGCCTTCCATGAAACTCGTGGACAACAAGTTACCCGTCCGAAGACCTCCAAGGCTCGCTTCACCACCTCATCGGCCTTTGAGAACTCGCAAACATCTAAGGGCAAGACCTCGACGACAGCGTCCCGGTTCAGCTCTGTCTCTTTCTTCTTCACAAAAAACGCCAGACGAACCTTGGCATTGCGTCTTCAGCTCCTGAAGCAGGTTCTCACGACGCGCTGACACAAGCACTTTCGCGCCGAAGGACGAAAATCTTGGCGAGGATAAGTTTTAGAGAGTTGTCACCTCCTGGTGAGGTCGGCGCCAATGCCCGTGCTCGCGCCGACGATCCAAACTACACGACCAGCGAAGTATTTGCCTGAAGAGAAGATCACCTGAAGGAAAGGCTCACGTTCATCCTTGCCGAACTTCTCAGCAAGGAAGAGATTGAGAGAGGAGTCGGAGAAGAAGTAGAAGAGAACAAGGAGAAGAAAGACGAAGAAGGGCCAGAGGAGGGCGAGCCACAACGGCATCTCTCTCTTTCGTCTTCTTCAACAATCGATAGGACTGTCCTTGTTGTGTAGTTCGTGGGCACGCGTAGTGACCGGACACATTCCTCGTGGCGCATTTGTGACCATTCTGGCACTCCGGGCCTTCAACAATAATCTTGTCTTTGTGATGGTCAGTAATAATCTGGGTGGAAGTTCAGTTCAGGTTGTTTAGCTTTCTGGATGAAGAAGAAAACAGCAGCACGTGGAGATGCACTTTGCTCATGGTTTACACCTTCTCCACCTCCTCCCTCGCCTCTGCCAGGCTCTCGTCCAGCTCGCTCTTCCACCTGGCCGGTCTCCGCCCTCGCCCCTCACCCTCTTCATCATGTTCCATGGCCACTTCTCGCCTCTCTCAACTGGAAAATAAATCGCCTCACAGAGCATTCAACTAGCTTCCTGGTGACCGAGGGAGACGACAGCTCTTAGTCGAGGCTCATCTGCAATTTATTGAGCTCTGCGAGCTTCTCGAATCGCTTGCAAAGTTCTCAAAGGCAAGAGTGAAAAACGGTTTTGTGCCGGCGGTCAGCAGGCGGCGACGGCCAAAGACAGTGGATGAGAGAGGAGAGGGAGGACTCGAGGGAGGGCCGAGAGATGCGCGTCCTCGCCCCGAGTGCTGTAACAGAGAGGAGAAGAGAGAGCCGGCGGCGACTCCGCCAAGGCGCTGCCGGCGAGGGCCGAGGGAGCCGCCACTCGGACACTCGAGCCGCGCCTCCTCCCGAGTCGCGACCCCCGGACGAGAGGGACACTTCCGTCTCTAACGAGTCTTTTCTCGCTTTGACCTTCTTTTGACTGTTTGATTGTTCACTTGACAGTTTTGACCTTTAGCTAACATCCTCACGCTTTTTGGGCATCAATGGAGACGGTTTGCTGCGACGAGTTTTGAAGTGAAATGAAACCTCTTACAATTAGGGAAAGAGAAGAACACGTTGTGAGTGGGATGTCTGATCGGAGTGGAAGTGAATCAGCTGGAGGGAGGGGGGAGGGGGGGGGGCGATGAGACAAGTCAACAGGGGATCTCGTGCTGCTCTCCCACTTGTCCTCCTCGTCCCCCCTCGTCTCATGCAACACCGCCGTCTTCCAATCTCGTGTCTCCTCCACTTTCATTTACAGACTTTATTTCGTTCCTCTTATCGAAGAGAAACTGTTAGTCCTTTGCAGGTTCACCAAAAAGACTCTCTGAGAACTCCTGACCTTTCTCTAGTTCTCGCGTATTGCTCCATCCCACCTCGCTCCTTTCACTCACTTGTTGCTTCGTGATCATTTAGTATAAGAGGAGCCAATAACCTCTCTCCCCTTCAGACATCGGTCGAATGCGAATAGCGAAGAGATGAATCGAAATCGACGCTCGAGTTCCATGCAGTCGCTGCGACGAAGCAGCGTGTCGGCCAAGGACATCCAACAACTTCAACTCGCCCTTCAGGTCTCCCTCCTCCCTCCTTCACTAGAAGAGATTTCAGAGAAAGCGACAGATCTCGAATCAACTCATCGTGGTGATCTCGGTGATCCTCGTCCTCTACTCCTTCCTCCACGTCTACATTCTCTTCACCTTCCACGGCGCCTTCTTCAGAGTTCGTCCTCTTCCCCTCACTCGAATCTGCTTCAGGCGTTGAGTTCTCTTTTCAGCGAGGCGCCCTACTTGGCACGCATCGTGCCCGCTGTCGATCCGACAGCTTTCAAGGCCGTCTCCGTCTTCCTCTCGCTACAGGTGCGTAATTCCCCCCACACTTTGCGGTTTTGCCGTTGTCTTTTCATGGTTTCAAAAGAAAAGCTGCGCTCTCTTGGCGCGTCGGTGGGCTTTTGCTAAAGCAATGTTCTTCCCCAAAAGTTTGTCTTTCCAGGTTCTGTTCCACGTATTTCTCCCCACAGACAACGCGGTAATCCTCTTCTCCTCCGGCGATCGGATTCGTCGCGTCAACGGCTTCTCCTCCTCTGTCCTTCTCTGTCTCCTCTATGTGATGGGAGCCGGGCTCGGCATGTACAGGTCTGAAGACCCTTCAAGTCTTTTATCCTTCAGAGGTGACATCTTCTATGTCCACTTCCCAGCCATCATTGTTCTCCTCTCAATTATTGCCGTCGCTGTTTTCTTCGCCGTCATCGGCATTGACTACTTCGATGAGAATCATTCAGGTATGGTCTCGAAGTGAAAACTGCAACTGTTCAGTTGATACGGTAGCGGATCTCTTCTTCGGAGTCTCTCTATATCCTAACTTGTTGGACATCGACGTCAAGTATTTCCTTCGAACTCGCGTCTCTCTCGGCATCTGGCCAATTTTTGTTCTGTCAGCACTTTTCCATCACTATCATCTCTTCCATTCGTTCTCAAGTAAGACTTTCCCTCTCTTCACAGAGTCCTCTAGATGCCTTATTGGCCTGTGCCTCCCTCCAGTTCCTCTACATCGCTCGTCAGCTCTACTTCGAAGAACTTGGAGGCAACACTTTGGACTCTCGACGTGAGAACTGCGGCTTCTACCGTATCTGGATGGACGCCGTGTTGGCTCCAAGTCTCTCCATAACACCAATCGCCTTTCTTGCTGAAGAGGAGCGTTCCTTGCCCATTCTCCCCATCGTCGTCTTCTTCACTCTCGGCGTTGTTGGTCTGTAATTCCTTCCCAATCAACTTCCCACAGCAATCTACTCCACTTGGGATGCAGACCGACAGCGTTTCGAGTTCCGTCGATTCAATGGAAATGTGAAGATCGGTGGGAAAGACCCTTATTTCATCACAGCCAAGTATCGTCTCGAAAGCGGCGAGACCGGCGCCAATCACTTGTTAGGTCAGTCCTCTTTCCAAGACAGCAAACAAGTAAAGAAGAAGTAAACAAGTTGTTTCAGGCAGTGGCTACTGGGGTCACTGTCGCCATCCGAACTACGTCTTCGAGGCGTTGACGTTCGGGGCGTGGACGGCGTTGGTAGGGGCGGGCGCGCCTTCACTGCTCTTCCTGCCCCTCCTCCTCCTCGTCGGCGGCCTCGTCGCGCGGGCGTTGCGCGACGAGCAGCGTTGTCTCCTCAAGTACTCCTCTTACTGGTTACAGTACACGAGCAGGGTGCCCTACATGTTCCTTCCGGGGGTTTATTGAGACGTTCCCTTTTCCTCTTGAATAAATTTCTATTGTTTCGTGCTCGCGTGCTCCTTTGTCTGTCTATTTCCACATGAAATGGAAACCTTTGAGAGAGAAAAGAGAAGAGAGAGTGACCAGGGCATCGAATGAGATCAGCCCTCCTCGTCCTTCTCTCATGCTTCATTCTACAGGTTCTTTCAGCTGCTGCCTTCATCGGTTTGTCCTCTTAGCACAAACAAAGTCTCTTCAGGTAATCTCACTTGCTTCTGGTGTGATCGCGACCGTTTCCCGTGTGCCGAGCATCCGGACCGGACTTGCAAGCAGGGCTTTTGGTGTCTATCGGGTTCGTCTCCCCTCTCCCCCTCCCCCTTCCTCTTCCCTTTTGCATCACGACAATAGAGCGTGTAGTTCAAACAAACGCTAGGCCCGATGCTCAACTCGGGGCGAGCTTGAATTTCCTTCCTTCGCTCTTCGCATCTCTCGGCCAGAATATCGGCACGGGACCAGGCTGGTCGAGGGAGCAGAGGGACGAGGGAGCGTGGGAGAAGAGGGCGTCCTTCTCGTTGACGGCGCTAACAACCCGGATTCCGTCTCTCTTCCCCCCCCCCCCTTTCAATGGCGCGTGAATTCAGCGCCTCCACTTTTGAGTTCATGCGAGAGCGGCCATTTCGGGGCTGATACTCCTCTGGTCACTATTGAAAGGGAGAGGAACTACTCGGTCAATCCAAGAGGGAGATTTCTGCTCATTGGCAACAGAGGAGAACTTTGTTGATAGCTTTCGTCGAGAAGAAGGAAAAATCCACAATGGAAACCTGAGAAAGGCCTCATTCAAAGAGGAGAAGAAAGGAGAAGAGAGGAGAGAGGGAGCTTGCAGTGTCGAGAGGCAACCACACGATCTTCCGTGGCTGCGTCTTCTCGAATCCCCTTGGAAAGTCTCGTTGTCATACTCCGCATCGAGGGGACAAATGGTGTTACTGCCAGCATTCCCTCTGCAACAGGCCGAGAAGTGAGAGGGACACCTTCTTCGACGAGCCTTCTACCACGGAGAAGCCCGCCGTCATCGTCAACGAGACCAAAGTGAAGTAAGATCATGAGAGACTTGGAAGCTTTTCAGAAATCCGAACGCTCTCCACTACTCGGGGCCCACTCCAATGCTTGTGAAACGACCCGACTCCTCCAACTTCCCCTACTCCATCTCAGTCTTGTTACTCTCGACTTCTTCCTTGTACCTCCGCGTGTAAAATCAACGAGAGAAGGGGTTGTAGCTCGCTTTATTGGAAAGGCTTGTAGAGGAGGCAGGCGGCGTCGAGGGCGTCCGAGTTGGCGTTGGGGATGATGGTCCGCGTGGTGTAGAGATGGCGCCAGCCCATCTTCAGCAGGGCCGCGCGCGACTTCTTCGTCGTGATGTGCGCGTAGCCGCCCTGGATGCCGTTCGCCTTCATCAGCTCCTCCTCTTGGGGGAAGAAGTGCGTGAAGAGTCCCATGTGCTGGTGTGCTGAAGTCTCTTTCCCCTCGAGCTCCCAAAAGTACTTGGCGCAAAAAAGGTGTAGTCGAAGCAGTAGAGCGTCTTCGTGTCGGGCAGCAGCTCCCAGACTTTGGCGTCCAGCTCCTCCAGTGCCCTCTCGACCTTCGCGAGCTTCGGGTTCCGACTCGCCGGGCCGGGCTCGGGCACGCCTCGGTGGCGGATGTCGCCGAGTCGGAAGCCGACGAGAAGGCCGCGCTCGTTGCGGTAGACTCGCGAGTAGCCCTCGTAGGTCTTCTCGACGAGCCACTCGAAGAAGGGCGCCATGTCGTGGGGCTCGAGCTGGAGATGCTTGTCCGCCTCCTCCACGAAGACGGCCGAGTTGAGGGCCAGGAAGAGGATGTCCTCGCCGTCCTTCTCCGTCGCCAGAGACGCCGTCACTCCTTTGAACGAGGCTGAGACCTCCTTCTTCCCTCAAGGCTCACTCACCATCTGGCCTCTTTGGGGAGAAGGAGAAGCGGCTCTTCGGTCGTCGGCCGTCGAGAAGGGCGGCGAGAGGGCGCAGCAGACGACCGGCCATCGGCCCTCGAAGTGTGCGAATCGCTTTGTATTGACAGTGCTTATTGCTCTTATTCAAAGGAGAGAAGAGAAAAATGCAAATGATCACAGAAGGCGAGATGGACTGGCAATGAGGAGGAGAGAGGGAGGAGAGTCAAGAGAAACGACGACCGCGCGATGCCATCGAAGACCTCGATGAGGAAGGTGGCACACACTCGAAGTAGTACTCGTCCAGCAAGGCGTCCTCGTACGAGGGAGGGGGAGAGGTGCCCGCCTTGAAGGGAACTGCGGCCGAATACAACGGCGGTGCCACCTGGAACATCATCAAGTCTAGACGACTCGCCCACCTCGGCCATTGTTCCACCCTTCTCGCCGGTAGTGACCACCCGTGGGCCCTTTTGAGCCGCGGCCCGTTTCCGCATTCTCCTTGCTCCTGAAGAACTCCAGACTCAAAAGGAGAGTCTCACTTTGTATTGTGTTGAAGTTCTTCTCTCGAAGTCTGGCCGTGATGCGTTGGACTACTCGACGAGTTCTTCGCATTTCGACGATCTTGTCCAGCTCCCACTGCTTGCACTGAAAATTTTCTTCCGCTCCTTCTTCCTCACAAACCTTGTTGATGCCTACAATCATAGCGACGACCATGCCAATACAGAAGATGATCGTGGGAAGGACAATGGACATCATGACCTCCTCCGAGGAGACCGTCCCGTCGTGGGGGATACTCATCGACTTCCTCTTGTCTCCTTTAGGGAGAGGAGTCTCGCGAGAAGAAGAGGATCTTGCAGAAAAAGTTCGAAACAGAAGAAGAGAAAGAAGGAGGAAAGTGGTCGAGGCGATGGAGGAGGCGGCGTTGCAGATGTGAAGCCGGCGTCTCTATTGATTTCCAGCAGCGGCGGCCGCTTCCACGGCAAAGGCTGCCTCGAGGCGTCCGAACACGGCACTTCGTCGTCTTTCTGCAAAAAGCGCCGCCGCGTCCGTCGAGTGCCGTCCATCTCCATTCGCGCCACTTTCTCGGCCTCTCGACCTTCCGCCTTTCTCGAAGCCGCAGAGATGAGCAGAAGACCCGAGGCGCTTCTGCTTCTCTCGCTTCTGGAAAGAATGCATTGCAGGCTTTTTTGAAGACTACTAATGGTTCTTCTGGGAGCACTTCATTTCTTGAAATTCCCTCTTTATATTCCAAGCATTCCAGCTATGAAGTATGGTCTTTTCAACCGTCAAAGCTTAAAAAGAAACAGCTGACTCCAATGAAGAAACGCGATGGTATTTTTCTACAGTAGTGCATTGTTTTCGCGGTCCGCGTTTGAATCGCGCGCGCTTTCCGCTTTCAGGTTGGCTGACTATCACGCCTTTCCACTGACCGTATGCGCTGACAGTTGAATTCATCCCAGTTTCTTGCAAGTTTGTCGTGATTATGATGTTGCTTGTCGTTATTTTGGGCGATTTTCGTTGAATCTTCGTAGCATTTAAGACGCGTAACATGCTAGTAGGCGCTTAGAACCGAGTTAACTCCGAAATATCCGCGAACTTCGGAAAAAAAGTGCAAAAAGAGAGTATTTGAGTCAACTTGGTTGAATTCGTTTCGCGTTTGTCGCTCATTCTTTGACGCGTTGCCTTGCACAAATTATTCGTTTGTTATTTGCAGGTCTCTTAGTCCGAAGACATGGGACGAAGGATCCGCGTGCAGCGCAAGGGACCTGGAAGCGTCTTCAAGTCCCACAACAAGCATCGCAAAGGAGCCGCTAAGCTGCGACCCATCGACTATGCGGAGCGCCACGGATACATCAAGGGCGTCGTCAAGGTAGCTTTTTTTGAAAGCAAACTTTATGAGCGAAGTGCGTGGGTTCATCAATTTGCCTAATTTGATCTCGATAGAGCGAGGTAGGGGTTGCCTCATCTCACAAAACGGTTAGGCGAATTCTATCCGAGTGCGGTACTGCGTGTCATTGGTTTTCCAGAATAGATGTGACTCTGTCGAATGATTGCGAGAACAAAAAATTTTCACTCGACGAGTCGAAATTCGCTCTGTAGTAGAATTTGAACCTTTGCTGTTTGCAAAAATTTCAACTGATTGGGACACAATAACTGCCATCTCGAAGACACAAATGGAATCAGCCATCTTAAACAATGTCGTGCTTGTAGGATATCATCCACGACCCTGGACGTGGTGCGCCGCTCGCGCTTGTCCAGTTCCGCGACCCATACCGATACAAGACTCTGACCAGCACCATGATCGCCGCTGAGGGCGTCCATACCGGACAGTTCATCTACTGCGGAAAGAAGGGTAAGTTGTAACAGTGAAATTGTCAGCGAGAAAGTTTAATTGCTTTCCAAGAATTATTTGCCTATATCTGTGCTTTCAGCTCAAGTGCAGATCGGCAACGTTCTTCCCATTGGAGAGCTTCCCGAAGGAACAACCGTGTGCAACCTCGAGGAGA
>JAQIXL010000314.1:0-36969 GCA_034700245.1 Poikilolaimus oxycercus
CAAAAACATCTTGTGCGAGACATTGGAACAACTGCGTGCTCTCGAGCTCGCTGTTAGTTCCATCTTACCGAATACTAGCAAGAATCACAAAATCGATTTTTCTCTTTTTCTAACAATAAGACAGACACGATTTTGATCTTATTATGAAATCGATTACAGTAGATTGCGGCCAGCAAATGGAAAATACTGGCCTCGCAAAGAGCAAAAAAAGACGTATTCGAAACGCTGGTCGATCGCGTTGAAGATAAATGCATCGACTTGGTATTCGTCATGAAGGAAACAGATGGCCAGTTACTACACCGACACACAATCGTCATTCGTGGTTTACGGGCAAGCCATCGATTTTTTTTCCTCGCCTTTTCTCATTTTCTTCTTTGCTGTTTCTTATTCACAGCCTTTTTCGTTCTCGGTAATTGACGACTTTACCCTGTATTACAGATCGCGTATATCGATCCCTAATTATCGTGTACAACGACAATGTTTCGAAGTAGGAAAGTCAACGAAAGTTTCAATACGGATCAGAAAAACGTAGGATTTGATTGAAATCCTCATCATTATCCATTTTTAGCACTGACAAATTGTGAGAAGCAATGAAAGCATTGAGCAACAAAACCCTTGGAAAATAAGCCCGTCGTGTTTGATAACGAGGTTTGTCATGTTTCGTGCTTGTAACACTGCCACAGAGGAATATCCGGCGGTCCTCGTGTCCAAAGACAAAAATCGTTCGCCATGGAACATCAAATCCGGCAAAAATTTGTGCAGAAGGAAACCATCCGTGGATTATGTCCGAGTAAGTAACGTCCACAGCATGAACAGCGAATTTTAGAATATCAAATTCTCTCATGATGCCATAATGATAAATGCAAAGATCTGGTCGGAAGAGGGACATTTCAATGTCGCCTGCTCAATGTTTGTTTCTCGCACAAAGTCGAATTGTTTTAGGGATCCTAATCGATCGAGTTCGAAGGATCCGTCGAAACATTTGTTGCCAACAAAGGGCAGATCGCACAAGGGGGAATAAATCTCTTTTTTTTGGTTTTCTGTCCGACACGCATACCAATGCTCGCTTGAATACGACTCAAAATTATCCTGATGAGCATGGAGAGAAGCATTGAAGCAAATGTTTTAGTTTGTCCCTTGGTGTCGTTTACAGCAGACAAGTTCCGAATGCTACAACAAAACGAATTTTGTGAAAAAGGAAGCAAACAACTTTATCGGCCTCTTTGGCACATTTTATACATTGAACACTGAAAAGTGCTAATAGAAGTGTCATCAAATCCCCGTAAGAGTTCCCGGGTGAACCAAGACCTGGACCCCGAAGGCAAGACGTCATTCCGTTTTGGCATCGTAAAATGGGTGAAAAGGCATTTTCGTTGCTTAGGCAAGAGGGAGGACTGGAAGAGACGAGTCGGCGGCTAAACCGCATGAACAAGAGCCGTTCGGTCGCTGTTCTCCGAGACACGAGCAAAATGCAGAATCACGTCGCTAGCCGTCGTCGGGCGATGCATTTTGTCAAATCTGAAAACATGGTTTCCGATTTTTCAATTTTTAAAACAAAAATATTTCAGAAAAAAATAAAAATCTACCTCAACGACTTCAACTTTGCAGTCGGCTGATAGAATGGCGATCGGACGGCGTCGCCAGTTGACGAGAGGGAAATTATCTTCGCTATCCGATGCGAGGGCGACGCCTGAAGGGCGTGTTTATAATGAGTTTTCCAATGTTTTGACTCTATTTACCTGAGTGGAAGAGTTGTTGGAGCTGCCACCATAAGCGGCTCCATTACCATTGGAGGCAGCCACAAAGGGCTCGCCCGATGTCGGCTTGCTCAAAGGGCGATCGTTGATGCCCTCCAATACATCGTACACTTGGGCCAATTGCTCAAACTAGAATTTTTAAATTTTATTTCGAAAAGCGAAAAATTACAAACCTGCTTCCTCGTATGTCGCCATCTCTTCACATGATACATGACGAAGATGCCGAAGATAATCGTCAAGATGATGCCAACAGGTAGAAACGCGACAATCGAATAATCTGAAATTGGCAACATTATTTTAATGGTTATTTTCGAGTATTTTTAAAAGAATTATTTTAGAGTCATTTTTTTAACGAAACAAGCAACAATTTTTGACCGTCTTCTTTCTCCACTGGAAATCCGGGAATCTGCGCTGGCGGGACGGGGAGCTTTCGGAAGTCAATCGAATCGACACGACTCCACGGTGAGCCAAATTGAGGTTGCTGTCGAAAGTCGAAGAAAGTCGGCGTCGGGGTGGACGAGCCACCTTCGGCCTCCGAGAAGGAGGTCGAAGGCGTGGTGATCACACCCGCGGCCATCATTCTGTGCCAGAGCACATCAAGGGAAGCGGAGCCGGCGATCGCCAGCTCGCCTGCTCCTCTCTCGTCCTCGTCTTCCTTCTCTCCGCCTGCACACGCTGCTTCATGTGGGGAAAATGGGTGAAAATTCCACGCATCGTCCCGTGAATCCCATTAGTCGCGCTTCACGGCCTCGTGGATGGCGTCAATATCAACAGAAAACAGGCGTCAATTGCAAAATCCAACTCTGACATGGACATATTTTCTACGCAAAACCGATTCTAGATGTTTCCTCAAAAAACTAAAAGCCAAGGAAGATCTGTCAATTAGAGGAAAGAAATGAGCCTAGCAACTAAAGTCACCAAGTGGCGAAGAGGGTGACTCCAAGAGCCCCTTCAAGGGCACATGCGGTCTCTGCTCGTCAAGGGACGACGAAGAGGCTTTCTTTTAGCATTCTCCTCGCGTTGCCCGGGGGTTCCGCGTCGATTTGCATAGCAAATGGCGCGTACGGCGAGGGGAAGAAGAGAGAGAGAGAAGAAGAAGAAAAAGCGAGTCTGTGAATCGCGGGGGCACTTGATTTAGCCAACGGCACAACTAATGCACAATGCGTAGTAGTCAACATTTGGAAATGTCCTCGAAAGTCAGGTGCTTCACATTTCGCAAAGGACAACAAGGGAAAGAGCACGAGCCAGATTGGCTCTCATGCCAGGTGAATGAAAGCCTTCACGCTCCCAACACTCATGCTCGAGTCTCACGCGAATCCAATTTGTTACGTTCTGCACGTATTGGTTTCTGAACTGAGACCAGCGAGCGGAAGGTAGAAGAAGAAAAAGAGAAAAGAGTGATAAGAACGAAAAAGGAGGTTCTTCTCGAGAATCTCTAGAAGCTCGAGCTGACTCGCTCAAGTCCGAATGTCTCGAAACGAAGGCAATTTCCACCGAAGAAAAGTTCATTCAGCGGGGCGTTGAGGTCCTTCCACGAAGAATGTGAATGACATCTCGCGAGGAGGCTCAAGATGATCGAGCAAGGACGAGACGAAAGACCGAGGGCCTAGGACTTGAACGGGGGATCATCTTAAAGCCCGGGACGCCTCCAGGATGAGCGAAGAGGACGTGGAATAGCCACATCCGGAATGCGCTACGCGTGCTTCAGAATTTGCCGCCTTCTCCTCCCTCCTCTTCCCCCTTCTCCTCCTCCTGCCCATCCCCCGAAATCCATTAGCAATCTTGAAGCCTAGCGAGAGAAGAGCGAATAGGACGAAATGGAAAAATTGCAACCCTCTCGAAAAGCAGATTTTGTGGGAGAGAAAATTTCGTTCCCGAAAATCCGCCTGACTCGTGCGAGCCAAGAGACAAAGGGCTTGTTCGAGGAACAACGAAGAAGAGTCAGAAAAAAAAGAAAAAAAGCACCGACGTCAATGAGAATTCGATATTTCGACCTATTCGGGGTGGGCGATGCCCTCTTGGTCTGCTCCAGTCAATGATGCCCTCGCATCTCCTAGACACCAAGGAAGAACAGGAAAAAAACACTCAAGGGCTCAGTTAGAACGCGTGAAAAACATGACGAAGGCATAAAGAGATAAATTCCTCCTCCTCCTTCCTCCCGCTCATTTGAATGTTCATCTATGCGCATTTCCACGAGAAGCGTTCAAACACCTTCCAAGCACGGACTGGAACAAACAAGCAATGTTTTTCATTTGCTCGAACACGCCCTCAAATCGAATAACTAACTATAAATCTAAGAAATGCCGAGTTATTTGAAAAACACACAGGAAATGGTATCGCCTCTAGTCATGCTAAGCATGTCGAGACGAGGTTTGCGTGACTGGCCAGAATCGGCAGACCTAAACCCGTCACATCTAGGTTTCGAATCCGTGGGCGCAAGCGAGCGCCTGGGAAGGCGGGTGGGACGGGACGGCGAATGATTTAGAAAGCAGGCGAGATGGCTCCAAAGCGGGGGACCATGGTGATTCAGGATGCCCGCCACGTCAATGGCCATATGACTGAGGCAAGAATTCCCATCCAATGGCCTGTTTTCTTTTCTTGATGAGAATTCTCTGCCTATTTCCTATTCCTGCGATCTCGGTTAGCTGAGGCGAAAAATGGCGGGACAGGTGGTGAAGAGTCTATTTCAAAACTTCGACCATGACAAGCACGTCGACACGATCTTCAGAGAAGAAAGGAAGACAGCTGCGAATTCGGAAAGCTCGCTGATGACAGGCGAGAAAAGGGACCATGGAGATGAGCTTCAAGGCGTCAACACCATCTCCGACGTCCACGTCTGCAAATGACGTCCCCCTCACAAGAAAAGAAGGAGGAGGGGTGGCTTGTTGAATTTTTCACGATTTCCCTTACTAATTGACAATGGCGGAAATGCGGGAAGGCAGCAGAAAACGTGCAAAGGGAATTTTTCCCTTTCTTCCTTCTTCTTTCGAAGAGCAATCTCTCTGATCTTGCCGCGAGTCTAGTCTCAAGGGGGCACGCGTGGAGAAGAAGAAGAGGCACCGGGGAAAAAGAGGAGAAGAGAGGAAGACGAGCATGTCAGACGTTCGGCGTCCTGGAGCTGAAGAAAAAAAATTCCCCGTTCCCTCCACTCCCTCCCTCCTCTTCTTGACGAAGAAACGATGAGAAGGAGGGAGGAAAATTCAAACGAGCGGAAATTTCTCATCTACGATCTTCTTATAAGCTGGAGAGGGAGAGAGAGAGGACGCTCAAGTAGCATTTCTGAGTGATGCTGTATATGTGTGCCACACGAGCCTCGAAGGAGGAGGAGGAGGAGGAGGAGGAGAGCCGTCCTCGTCCCAATCGCGGAAGTTTGAGGGGGAGAGAGGGGAGTTCGCGTGCGCGTGCTCTCAAGAGAGCCTTGAAGACTGAACGCAATTTGCTTCGAAGTGAATTTTTTTCTGCAGCACTGCAAGAACGCAAAATGTCGAGAAGGAGACAAATAGTTGAAATAGAATGAAATCTCAACATGCTAGAGAAAGACTTATCCAACGAGCCGAAAGGATCTGGCTGGGAAACGCACAAAGAGAGCCCCCCTCGCTCTGGCGCATGAAACGACCGGCGGATGGCACACGTTTTAATTAAAGCGCCACACATTCTTTCTCGTCGATCGTCGGCCAGAATTCCGGAAAACCGCGCTGTTTTCGTCGCCGTTGGACGCCGGATAAAAAGGGGCCATTTCGAGCTAGCTTCAGCGAACAAGCCAAGTCTCTGGCCATTTTCTGCGTCTAGTCACAGTTGCAAAAATTCTCAAATCTCAATAATTTAAAGTCCGTTTAAGTTAAGAAACTTTCTTTTACCTGTAATTTCGTTGTTCGAATACGACGACGACGAAGGCGGACCGGCGACGGCCGTTCGATTTGTGCCTCGATGCGGGTGTTTGATGGGAGGATGCATGAGAATTGGGTTCTGGTAGGTGAAGGCCATGCTCGCTTGGGCCGTTGCCTCCGACCCAGAAGCTCCTTCGTCGTTGACCGTTGAGGCGTCACTCTCGGTGTTCGACAGTTCACGCCATCCTTCATCCAGTCGGCATTGTTCACATCTAAAAAAAACTCTATTATTTTCAGATTTCAAATTTCAAAAAAGAAAAAGAAAAATTTCTGTGCTCATCAAGTCAAATTCTAGACAATTCTTCTTTCACGAATTTCAGCGGCGAAAGAATATTGAGGACACATGTCACGAGCATAAGAACAATATTCGAAGAATTGCCTTGTCGAAGACAGATAGGTCAGAAAGGGATTCTTTAGACACCCGGCCAACGAACGAATTTGTCCATTTCAGAAGTAGCATTTCATCACGGTTGGCGACAAAGCGGAAATAAATTTTCACAAAACAGCTGCGGCACCGTCCGTCACCAAGTTCCGGCGTGCAAAATGCAACAAGCGAGCCAAATCGAGACGTTCTTTCAGAGTTTGAGCAAACATCTTCAGCTGCTCGTGCAGAAACGAAAGGGGGCATATGAGTAAGACTGAAGACATCAACGTTTGATGAAATGGGAAGACATAGGACATAAAAAAGTCAATGGCCTACTGTTGATGCCGGCAAAATTGATGTTCGAGGGAATAAAAGTGCAAGTGTCCTCCATTTCATGCGCATCTCACATTTACCGCGATGCATTTTTTTTCTGTTACAAAAGCGCGACGTTTTAGCTGCTCAATGTTCAATGTTTAACGAAAATTTCGCGTGTTTTTTTCTTTTTTTACTTAAACCTAGAAGCTCAACGACACGTTTAGGAAATGGTCTCACTGATTCCCTACTAAGCACTAGAACTGCAGCCGAAAAGCCCTCCTTGGAAGAGGAAGACGACAGCTTTTGGCACGCTCCAAGAGAAGAAAGACTAGAATGTGCGAGCGCCGCAACGACATGTTCTCCCTTGAGAGACGAGCCCGATGGACGACAAGACCGAAGGGTGGCTCGAAAGAATTGACGACTCATTCTCTTTTCGACGAGAATGAACAAGCACGCCAACGCCATTGCGCTTACGGGGGGGGGGACTACGTCGAATGAGAGCATTTAACTTGCAGCGCCAATTCTCGCTGCTCCACCCTGGCGTCGTAGTGTTTCACACACATCAAGACAACATCTGCACCGCGATGACGGCGCGTTCTGCCTTGACGTATGTAACAAAAATTGCTCGCAACAGCTGAAGCAGCTGGACTCGCCAGGAGAAGAATGAAGACGCGTCGGCAACGCCCACGTTCAAACGTTTTGAACTTGAGCCTTACTTTATTCGTTGGTCAATCTTATCAGATAAGCGAAGCCCGAAGGCAGTGGACATAGTGGACATACCCTCCCATGTGACCCAAAGCTGCTAGGGAGGGGATTCAAACGTATGTATTGGTCAACACGAAGAGAGTGACAACATCCGAGTCCGCCTTCATGCAGGCGGCATACCAACACGGACAACTCTTCCTGGTTCCGTCAACATAAAAATGTTGATTGGGCATTTTAAAAGCCCTAAAATTGAATTGAAGCCGAGCGGAGCGGGGAGCAAACTCGAGAGATGCGGTTTGCTTAAGGAAGCGCGTCGGGTGTGAGTTTGGCTAATGATGCGAGCGATGCGGCGACGAGCGTACACTCACAAGGAAGCAATGAATAAGAAGTCCTCTTCGCGTGGGAGGCGGACAACTTGGCCCCGCTCTTCATACGTTTCACGCATTTCTGAGTCGGGCCAAAAGAGGGGCCTGCATTTAGAAAAGAGTTCGAGAATGGCTCTCAAGAAGGTTTTAAGTTGAGCTAAAATAGAAGGAGAACTTGCTGACTTTCCGTGTTGCATGCAAAATGAAGGAAATTTCGATGTCGAGGAGGAAGGAAAAGGAGGAAAAACTTGTATTCCCCGTCTAGGGGACAAATTAAAAGTCCGGGGCCTTCACTACTCCGCCTACGCGATCTCCTTCCAGACGTCGTGGCGTTCCCCTTCAGATACTCCGCCCACGCTTTGTGGTAAAAGGCAAAAAATCATCGATTTAGAATATTTCTTCAAACTTCAGGCGCACAAGCATCAAAGTCCTACTTCTCTTCAGCGTTCTGAGAAAATATCCTTTGCTTTTTTGCAAAAAGAGAATAAGTATGTAGTCCCCTAGAGAACATCTTTTGACAAAAAAAGCGAAGAAATGAACGATTGTGGGAAGACAGATGTTCCAGAGGAATCGACCAGTCAAGGGACAGGGAAGAAAAAGAAGAAGAGACCGAGGCCGAAACTCAAAACAAACACACGAAGCACTCGGGAACCGCCACTCGGACGACGACGACTCTCGCGTCCATAATTCATAACTTTTTAGTCCAAAGAAGTTCGCCGGCTAAGTTAAACTTTGACGGGATCATTGAGAGCAAGCGGTGCCTTAATGTTAGAAGAATCTCACAATCAGTCAGAAAAACCAGCGTTTTCAATCAGGCACACAGAGTTTTACTCAGCGAAGAAGTTCCTAAATAGCTCGACCAAGCCGTAGACAGCTACGAAGAGGCCGCTCCCCAATTGGTCCGACTCTGCCTTGAACAACCAATTATAGGAAGAGACTCGATTTCCCTCAAACTGAGATGACAAGCAAAAACAAGTCATTCGATACGCGGCACGGCTCGTTGGAGGCGGTGCCACGCGTCAAATCGGCCTCTCATCATTTTTCTGCTCGTTCCCTTTGCAGTCAGTCAACCTCCTAATCCAATAACTCGTCTATGAATGAGAAATCAAGACGCGTTCGCGCTAGCAAGATTAGATTTTTTTTCGAACTCGACTTACTTGAGTAGCAATTCACTGAGGAAGGCCATGATGTCTCCGCTGACGAGGGGGGCGATAGCTGGAATTGGGTTGCCCTGCAACAAACACGCCTTGGATAAACCGGGAGAGGGAGATGGGCGATGCAAACTGGGCACGAGGACGCTGGACGCGCTCGAGAACGCGCGGATGGCCAGAAATCTAATAAAGAAAACGAACGAGGAAACGGCTAACTTGCGTCAGTGGAAACGGAGAGTTGCCAATAAAATAAGCCAGGCAGTTAATGTTCAAAATGAGAGAAAACTGAAAAGCTGATTGATTGTGCGCCGTAGCACAGCGTAGGTCGACATACGCTTGAATTCTCAAAAAGATGCATAGAACCTCAACACTTCCTTCCTCCAAGACCAAATACGAGACCAAGTAAACTTCAGCCCACACGATGTGAAGTGATGAAAACAGACTAAAATGAAGAGAAAGACCGCAAACTTCGATAACTCTGTCATTTATTGATGAAGGGGGAGGCTTTGATAGATTTCAAACCTACCGGAGACTGGCAATTTCCTGTTACCGCGGCACATCCACTGATTACCTATGCTCTCGAGCTCACCTAGAGCTTTTTTGCTCCCGTCGACCTCAGCTTCTAGGCCGAGAGACAGCTGGCAATTCTCCGTGTCGCCTGCAGGCGCTCACCGCAATCGAAATGCAATGACATTATCGGGATTCATTTCAAAATAAGATTTTTCTGAGAACTGGTTGTGAAGTGTTTGTTGGTTCGATGGTCAGCGTTGAAGACGAAAATCAGAAAAATTCGCCTCTTCGAAAAAGAATGAGAAGACTACGAAAACGTAAACGATAGGATGTTGAAGTCAGGCTGACAAGATTGGTTGCCTTGGAGCACCCTGGAGTAGCGTGAGTGGTAGACAAGATAAAAAGGGAACGACGCGCCCACCCACGAAGCCTGGAGGGAGGAAGGCGCAGCTAACGGAGAATGAAAGAAGAAGAGAAGGAGGAAGTGGAAGACAACAAAGCTTTGGAGGCTGAGAGCTCCAACTTACCTCAGGGACTTTTCGCTTTGCTCAAAAAGTGGGAGATGCAAAAAAGCTTCCTAAAAGCACGAAAACTCCTCCTTGAAAAACACGGGATGCTCTCCAAGGCTCAAGAGGGGGAAGAAGAGGCGAGATGAGCGCGGCTGAAAAAAAGGCGGGTGGCCTCGGCGTTTTCTCGAATTCAGCATTTCGTTGCCGGGCAATAGCGCGAGCAATTGCTCAATGAGGGCTCCCCCACTTGGTCTCCTTCTTTCCAAATGGCGCACTTTGATCCTTGACCGCTTTGAAAGCACAACGAAAGGACGCCGGGGCAAAGTTTCTCAAGCAGCTATGACAACTGTCACAAACTCCGAATATCTAATGATTGACGAAAGTCGAAAACGGCAACTTATTCTGAAGAAAAAGAAAATAAACGAAAAAGAATTTTGGTTTTGCTTCAAATATTTACGAGTTGAACCAGTAAATGCGTCAAAGAAAGACGACGAAAGACCATCTGCACGAAATGGGTCTGAAATGAGGAGGGTCTGATAATAGATGCAGATGGGGCATCTATCATTTTCGGTCACCAGAATCGTTCGTTGGTCGATACGACAAATTTCCTCACCACAGACCATTTTTGCAATTTGGTTCAAACTCAGCAAATAAAGCATGGAAAACTTGCTTGTTATTGTGAGCAACTTTGATTTCCAAAACAAACTCCACAACTAGGTTAGTGAAGACTTTCTCGCAAACCGTTCTGCATAACTATGCCTAAACACACTTGTTGTAAAGATCATTCGTGGTATAAAAGCGGGCATTCTTGCCGATGAAGGCATCAGCACCCACGGCATTTCCAGCGAAATGCGCTCCTTTCTCGTCCTCTCGGCAGTCTTCGCCTTGGTCTACTCGCAGACCGACTTTGGCGCTCAAGCTGTGAACGGCGCGAGCCAGGCCGTGGGCACAATTGCTGCGGCTCCCGGCCAAGTCATCGGAGGTGTGCTCACCCCGGCCGAGTCGGCCGTCAACACGATCGCCGATGCTCCGGGCAAGATCCTCGGCGGAGTGGTGCAAGGCCTTGTTGGAGGCATTCTCTCGCCCATTCCGGGCGTCGTGCAGACCTTCGTCGATCCCGTCACCGGCCTTATTGTTGCTGTTCGTCAGCCTCTGGCTGGAATCCAGGACGCTGTGAGCCAGGCCGGACAGTCGGTGCGCGCCCGTCGTCAAGCCCTGCAACCACTCGTCGACTCGATCGTCGCCGCTCCCGGCGGCCTTGTGGGAGGGATTCTTCAGCCAGCTGAAGGAGCAGTCAACACGATTGCTGAGGCGCCTGGAAGAATCATCGGAGGAGTGGTGGGAGGCGTCACCAACGGCGTCGCCAGTCCCATCAACGGTCTCGTGACGGGCCTCCAGGGTCCCTTCAACCAGATCCTCGCTGCGACTCGTACATAATTCATTTCGTTTGCGATATTCGATTGAAATATGTTTCGTAGGAATAAATTTGTGGCATTACCACGAAGTACAATAGAAGGAGGAGAGAATGCGTCAGGATTGCAACTTGTCACTTTGGGAACTTTGGGAACTTGTGCACTTCCCGTGCCTAATTGTAAGCCTAAGTCCAAGTTAGAGGCTCAAAGGCACTTCAGAAAGGGCCTCGAGGGGTCGTGGACCTGTGAGGGGTTCGGAATCAGGTTTTAGACAGTGCCAGGCGCTTGGAAAATACCTCAGGCGCCATACGGAAAATGGGGGGAACTGCAAAAGTGCCGAAGATTGTTGTGTTTCCGTTCGCACAAGCATGTTTTGATGTGGCAATGAGAAGGCATCATGAATCTCGGTGCTTGATGCTTCTCTTTGTTTGCTTCTTCTTCGCAATCACTCCGAGAAGGCGCGCGTGCACACCTCCTCATCAGCCCGTAAACAAGGCTGGCTGGTGTGATAAGATAGAGCCAGAGATCAATCTCTCCCCCCACTCGCTTGCATGAACCTCCGCGAGCATTTTCTCGCTACTGTTAAACAGGAAGTGGTCAGCTTTCAGAAAAATTTACCCGATCTCATTTTTGGGAACTGGAAAGGAATCGTGGCTGCCTTGAGCACCTTCATTTCTGTCTGCTGTGCCTGGATCTGTAATGATTTGCTCAGTGTTTCGGCCGGCATTCTGTTTTTTGTTGCCATTATTCCTGGGAGCTACCTTCTCTACAACAGAAGAGTAGCCATTTCAAGACAAGTAGCTCGTGAAGAACGCCTTTTTCGTCTTCGAAGGGCTTATGGAATGCAGACAGAAGAAGCTTCGCCCATTTGCAGCAAAATGATGTACTTTTTTTTTTAATTGGCGTCAATTTGCTTCCAGGATTGTCATTTTGGCAGCGCTCTTCACAGTATTTCTCGTTTCAATGACGAGCTCGAGAAATTCATCAAATGAAGACACTAAATATCGCGTCTGCTCCACCTATTTTGACAAAGAGAGAGCAGCCAATACAGCCCTCCGTCAAGATCTCTATGCATGCACAACGGAAAAGGCTCGATTTGAGGAGAAGCTTCGAAAACGCAAGTAGTCTTTCCTTTTGTACGTGGACCATGATTCAAGTCTTGGAATGAATATTTACTATCACTATTCAGTCTTTTGAGGAGCGCAGTAGCCACGAAGCAAAGGCACAAAATAAGCCAGAAAAAACACAAAGCCAGAAGAAGTTTGCACAATAATCGTGTGCCTTCTTTGAATGGTTGGGCATCAGTTGTGCCAAGTGGTTTGGAAAGTCTTTGAGAGCAGCTAGGGCAGCCTTTGCCTCGAGTTCTTCTGTTATGTTCTCATGGCTTATATCAGCTGAGAAGTTTTGGTGAACTTCGACGCGGGTATCGATGCTCAGGCAATGATTCATAAAGATGACATCCTCCTTCTGTCGCTGCTTGGTTATCGTCCAAATGGACAATTCATAGCGGTAACCAATTTCTCTTTCCATTTGGATTGGAATTACGGAGACTTGACCTCGGGCTATCATGTAACTGGCTGAAATTGGGGGATATTGAAAAAAATTAAATGACGTTACATTAAATTTGCTTAAAATAACTAACCAATAATCGGCTTTGTGTCTGTCTCTCGGTCAGACTTCGCCGTTTCTGTTCGAGCGACCTCCGTCACAACACCACAACCGCAACGGTTGACGATCCTGATATAAAACAGTGGAACGTCCATTGCACGATCAGACTGCAACGCATTATTGCACAGAAGCTATTTGAACAGCAAGTAAAACCCGCTTTTAGGGTGATTTCCGAATCTGTTTGTGTGAACGTAAGGATCCGGGGGCAAAAAAGCAAACGAGCAAGTGGAATCGAAGAAACAGGACAACAGCCCGTGTGAACAGTCTGCTACTCGCTATCTTTTTTCGCCGTGCACCCGAAAACGCATGGCATGTGTCAGCGTGGCGCTACAGCAAAACATATTATTGCTTTTGTGAACTCTAATGCACAATGAGATTCCAGATGTTTTGAGACAGTGCTTTTGCAGCCTCAATCAAGTTCTTCTTTCGTTCTCCCTCGCACGATTTATTTGGCGGCACTGACAGTGAATTGGGGTACCGCAGCTCTTGCCTGTTATAGACGTTTATTCTTCCATGAGTAAATTCTCTTTTCTTTTTTTTTCAATATGTATTATTTATTTATTTATTCGTCTAGTTGTTGAAGTAGACAAGTTCGCCATTTTGAACAATTTTCAGATAACTGGTGGTGCCTAGCAATCCCTGCTGGTAAGATGTGCTGCCGGCGAGCGTCGTCCAATTTTGTTGTGCTCTAACGTTCTGAAAAGGCAATCATTATTCGCATTTAAATGAAAATTTTTTTAAAATAAGTGAACCTTCAAGTCTTCGGTCCACGAAAAACTGAAGAAGTAAATGAGCATTCCGACATTCAGGAGTTGGAATACGATGACGTAGAACATTTCAAGGCGACCCATGATCCGAAGCCATTCCGTCTCCACCTAATTGTGATCTTGCTGTCTCATGAAAATGTTTTTTTACGAATTTCTCTCGAATCCTGTTGAGTTTGAACGCGTTCAACTCCTGTTCCTGTGCTACGCAAAAGTTTACAAGGTAGCGTATATCGTCGAGGACGTTCGAACTTGCTGGTCTGTGTCTTTGGGTATAAATTGCAGCTGACTGCTTACCTCTTTTCTGGTAAATAAACGTCACTGTTTCGTAACGAGGTAATTTTAGTCGAAAAGACGCTTGGCTTAACAAAAAAACACTGATAAAGACGTTGACAGGGCAAGATGTCGTGACGATGAAACTACAGATTTTTCTGACTCGATGAGTTTCAACTCACACGTTGAATAACGAAGTCAGTCGCCACCGAGAGGAGAACAGCTGCTGCACCAATGCAAAGGGAGGCAACGAGATAATTACCTAAATGCATAATTTTCCTACAATATTTCGAAACCCATGACAGTTAGAGTGACGCTCTTTGGGATCACATTTGCCATGATGGAGAGCACAACCGACATTGCAAGGAGATTCGCCAGTCCAAGACCAATCTATAAAAGTTAGCTTCATTGAGAAAACGCATACTTTCTCGCCAACACCAGCTTTAGTCGAAAATATCCCAAAAATAGTTATTGTTGCGACAATAAAGGTAGGGACAACGAGGACCATGACATACAAGATGTATCTTCTGTTATACTTCACTAGATACCAAATCTAGAACGATTGACATGCTCAGACAACAAATTACCGCAGAGCCGCCAGAATCATCCAGGGTAATATTTATTGTGGAATCCGTGGGATACCACTCCGAATTGCCCTGATTGAATTTATAAAATTGATTTTGTGAATTAAATTAACTAACAGCAACGGAAAGAATGTTGCCCGGCTGGAACGTAATGTCGTTCAAACTCATAACTGTTGTGGTTTCAGCTATTTCGCAAACCTTTTGGTGTATTAATTGACAATAAATAGAAAAATAAACCTGAGCGTCAAAGGGAAAATAACGCAGATCCATCGAACAAGTGCAGGTCGCTGAAAACGGCAGCACCCACTTTACGGTTCCGTTTGCTTCCACCTAGATAGTTGTGCTTTTATTAAACTACTTTTATTAAATAACAAAAAGAAATTTCTTACCTGCGCGTATTTCGCGTCTTCCTCTTGCAACTGCTTGTTTTCAATGCTAAAATATTGTATATTTTCTCTTCTTTGTTAAAAACTTACGAATTATAAATAACAGTTGGAGGCGACCATATCGAATGAACGGGAATAAACACTGTGCTGCGGTTCCCGAAACTATCTTCATGTATCAACTCTAAAGTCCACTTACTCAACAGGATCCCAGGCAAGTCGAGGATCAATCCATAATTTTTCTGCAGCGAGAATATACTGGGCTGTTTGTTGTTCTTCCACCTGAGAACGAAACAAGAAAAAAAATGCAACTTCACAAAAAAACTAACGATGTCGATGAGAATAATGAGCTGCATTGTGACTTTAACTTCAACTGCTCCGTCATCCAGTGGAGACGCCCTTCGATCATAGCCATCAAGTAGATAATCCATGATTTCTGTTGAGCGGCTGACTAAAAAGTCATTCAAATTCAACAAATGTTTAATTTTGCCTGGTTGCGGCTTCAACTCGCTGATGGAGAAGAGAATAAAAGTCAAAATTGCAGTTGCTCCGACTAGGTGCATGTCAATAAAAAAAGAGACGACAAAAATTTTTTCCCACGAACAAAGGTGTGAACGAAATTTGAGAAGTCGTCGTTAGCAGCAGACATCGCATCCCCTCTCACATTTCAGTTCCACAAGTGATGCGTTTTTTTTCGTTTTTTCCTTTCAAGGAGAAAGCGCGAGAAGAAAGAAGAAAAAAGTGACAGTAAAAAGAAAAAGAAAAAAAGAAGAAAGATTATTTCTTAAAAGACGAAAAAAGGCAAACAAAACGGTGTTCTTGTCATCGATCATCGTGATCATCGTCGTTGACGCAAAGCCTTTGACCTCCAAGATATATAATTGTTTTACGCCCGTGACGCTTTCCCTTGATTGACAAGCCTCGCGGCGTGTGCCCTCGGTCTAGTGATAAGCGTCTGGTCATTTCACCTGGCCGCCTCCCGTTCGAGCGCTTACCCTGACGACGAGCTTTTCCAACTTTTCATTTTAATCCAATTGCTCAATTAAACGATTTGCTTCAGGGATGCATAGGCCAACCTGCATTAGGAAGTTCACATATCGCTTCCTCTAGACGTTCGCTTTTCTTTTGAACAAAGTGATATTTTCGTCGAGTCAAGAACTTCAAGTTTTATAGAAAATCGATGATACTCTTGGTCCATCTTCGTGGCGTCGCTTAAAAGTGCAATGACAAACGATTTTAATTTCGTTTCCGTGCCCGCCTAGTTGCACTTCAAATGTGAGTTCATTTTTGACTAGTTTCCACGTTCTCAGGCTGTGATCGTCCAAATAGTGGCGTGGAATGCCGAGTGTGGCGCTAATGCCCACCGTTGTGTGTGTGCAAAATGAGGATAAAGATTCTCAGTGATGATCGGCGCTTTTGACAGGTGATCGATTTCTTTCTTATAATTCTCGTACGATTCAGCGCTATGCCTTTCTATCGATTGGAGAGACGAAATGTCGCGAATGCTATCCCGTGTGCGCGCTCGAGTGAAGAGAAAGAACGTGGAGCTTGTGTATCCAATGCGCTCAATGAAAATCCTCAATGAGCGGTATTTTGTAGCTTGCCGCAAGCCGTTCCTTCCCTTTCTTGTCATTCTTCTCGCCTCGAAGGTGTCCGACGAGCTTCAATCCGCTCAAACGGCTTCCTTCTTGTTTCCTCGTCGATTCGAATGTATTTCTATTTCTTCAATAAATCATTCTCTTCAACTGGAAGCCCAGCTAAGATGGACTGGGAAGACAGTGTCGTGTCTCTATGTGTGTGCTTACTGTGGCACAAACACTTGAACACTTAACTTGAACTCGAAGCCAGGAAGCAATCAAATCTTTTACTATAAGTGCAAACAAAATGCCCCAACAATTAGCAATTGAATTCGACCGCATACAGGTACAGGTTTGTTTCAATGTCCGTCGAATTCTGATCGGTTGATGTAGGGCACCCAAGCTTTCATTCAAATCGTCAAATGTTCTCAAATAAGAATTTCAGTGCATTAAGAACGACCAATTCGGGAACAAATCACAGAAATAGGTATTCACAGATGAATGAAGAAGTTCTCGCAAGGTTCCGCCTTCCACAGACCAGTCCTCGACGACAAAGACGCGCAGCTCTTGTCGTCAACCTCCGGTGGTTTCGGCTCTCCCTGCCCCCAGTGCGTATAGGTCACATTCTAGAAAGTTCAAATAACGTTTGGACCAGAAAGAAAACATGATGATCATAGCAGAAGAAGAGCGAGAATGCAATAACAGAGGAAATCAGCCACATGTCCTTGTCCGTATAGCTCCAGGCAGGAACCCGCTTTTGAAGGCCCTCTTTCGTATTGTTAATCAGTCTCACTTTCCATGCCATGTGCGTTCGTTTCCTTGAAGTGGGGCTTGAAAGAGATTATGGTTCGCCCGGAAACACGCGGAATCCTGAACTCTGCGATCTTTTGCTTCGTTTCCGGCCAGAGACGACCTTTCCGGGCAATCTCTCAAACATCACTGGCTTGATTGGTTTTGGAAAAGCGGAAAGCCGAGACCTATGAATGCCTGAGTGTAGCATGCGACAACTGTTGCCCCATCGACATTCTCCGGCAATTGCTGGATAAATAGCGCACAGTTTGACAAACCAGAAATTGTTCACTGCGACCAATTCAACAAAGACCTTGAGCAAGAGCAAGACGATAATAGTGGCCACGTCGGGAAAGGAGGTCTTGATGCGTGCCCTGCTCGACTAATCGTCCAGCTTCCAGAACGAAGTGAAGCATATGGCATAGCTGAAGAGAAGGAAGAGCAACCACAACAACACCACTTTCGAGTTTTGTGTGAGCGTGTCCTCGTTCGTCGCTCTTCGCCTCTGTTGTGGGTCGGCATCTTCTGGCGAGGGAGCGCCGAGGGAGAAAAGCCGCTGACTCTAAGTTGTCCATGCCGTGGTCCACGCCGTGCCTTCGGGGCCCTGAAGTGCCCCGAAAGTAGATGGCTCTACTCTCACGAGACCAAACGATCCGATCAGCGTTTGGACCAAATGATGATGCTCACTCCAGACGAAAAGACATCGACGTCATCAACAAACGATTGCCCTCTCACTGTGAGATGGGTTGCACGTTCGCGTGCCACTTTCCCTTGACTGACAACCCTCGCGGCACGCGCCCGCCTGTCTAGTGATAAGCCCCTGGTCATTTCACTTCGCCGTCTCCAGTTCGGGCGCTTGCCATGAGGCTTTCAAACTTTTCCTTTTTATCAAATTCTCCAACTCTACGATCTGCTTTCAGGGCTGCATAGATGAGCTTTCATTTGGGAAGTTCACAAATTGCTTCCTGCGACCGTTCTCTCTTCTTCTAACAAAGTGAGACATTCGCCACGTCAAAGACTTGCATTTTCAGACGAAATCGGTGATTTTTCTCCATCTTCGCTGCGTCGCTCAAAGATGCGATGTTAAGACATTGAAATTAAGAGTGTTCCTGTCCGCCTAAGTGCATTTGAAAAGTGAGTTCGTCATTTTTTGGCTATTTTCGATGTTCTCAGGCTTTGATTATGTCAAATGGAGACGCGAATCGACGAGTGAAAAGCCTATGCGCACCCCTATATCAATGCATTGTGGATATATGGAACGTGTCGAATATCGCACATGTCCTCCTCTGTGTTTGTGCAAAGTGAGGATGAAGATTCTCAACGTTAAAGAATCAATAAATATTTATTTCCCAACAAAATGCTCGAACAATTCACAATGGGCCTGAATTCGACTGCAAACAGTTTTGAGGTTCATGACATAGTTGTCGTGAAGCTATTTTAATAGCTTTTATTTAGCTTTTATATTATTTATTTTTAGCTTTTTTTAAAAATACGATAGCTTTTATTTAATAATATTAAAATACATACACTGCATTTCGTTCAACCTCTTGAACCTCTTGCAGCTCGTCCTCGCGAAACGAATTCTTCCGACGAAAGGAAGGAGGTGTTGTGCCGTAGACGAATAAAAAATAAATGACGTGCCTTGTTTGAAGAAGGAAACAAGCTTGAAAAAAAAACGTCAAGAGGAGGTGCGAATCTCAACCAACAATGTCGACGACATAAAATTTTTCGCAGCGCTGAAGAGCGCTTGATTCTCTTTTTTTCCACATTTATCGGTTTTTCTTGTTTCACATTTATAGTTCTCGCTTCACAACTCCGCTTTATTTTTTTTGAAAAGTTCAAGTTCAATGCACTTATCCTTTGGCAAAGCTGGCAATCAAATTCAGCAATGCTTACCATGCTCTTTGTACTCGCCTCGGTTCGTCTGTTCATCATGTCCGTTGCTGGAACCTCTGGGTATTGTGCTTGAGTGGAGAATCCCGTGGTCTGCGCGCCGGGTGAAGATGTCAATGCCTATCCTTCAATTGCCGCGCATTGACATTCTCAGGAAGAGACGCGAAGTTCTTCCTCGCGCCGATCTTTCGTTTAACGTTTTTTCCTTCTTTCTAATCCAGGCTACGATGCGAAACATGCGTCAGAAGCCGAGACAGCGACGAGAAATGTCGACATCAGCATTTCTTACTTGTGCTTGACGAGTGAGATGACGCTGAGGCCCGTGTTTCTTTTCGAGGCACACTTCTGTCTTCATGTATCGAAGAGAAGAACGAAGACAACGTTTTTGTCGGGGTCTTCAAGTCGAGCGCCGACTGGGAAGCTGTAATGAGAGATCTTTCGAGTTCTCTTATAAGAGCTTTTATGTGTTAGAAAAGAATTAGTAAGAAAGCAATCACAGAAAGAGGAATTCACAGAAGGCGCCCATGGAGAAGTTCTCGCAGGGCTCCGCGAGCCATTGACCAGTCTTCGGAGAAAGCGCCGCACAGTTCTTGTCGCCAGTTACTGGCGGTTTCGGCTCTCCCGGCCCCCAGTGCGTGTAGGTCAGATTCCAAAAATTGTGTTGCATCGGAGTCGAAACAAACCAGTCCGTCGCTCCATCTCCAGGCTGAATTTGCTGTTGAGTTCAGTCCCAACCACACGATGTGCCCTCCTCCTTCCCTAAAAGCCATCGCGGTAAGTTCCGTGTTCTCGAAGCCGTTGCTGATGGAAGCAAGAGTGGCTCCAGCCCAAAGTTCATCACACTTCGCAATCGCTTCCGGCCACGAGTAGTACTGTAATTGCTTGTTTAGATCTGTTTTTATTTTATTTTAATTTTTTTTTATTTGCTAATTGACCAATAAACTTACGACGTTAGGAATCACATGATAGCATCGCCGAGAAAAATTTGACATCACCCATTCCGGCGGGCATCCATCACAATAATCTCCGAATTCTTTGCCCGAGCAGCCTTCGACTCCCTGGTTATAACAGAAGAGGAGCGTTAATGCGACAACAGAAAAAATCGGCCACATGGCCTAGTCCGCCCAGTTCCAGGCAGAAACTCCGCTTTTTGAAGGCCCTCTTCGAATTTCTAATCAGACCCACTTTCCACGCCATGTGCTCTGCTTTCCTTGAAGTGGGGCTTGAAAGAGATTATGGTTCGCCCGGAAACACGCGGAATCCTGAACTCTGCGATCTTTTGCTTCATTTCCGGTCAGAGACGATCTTTCCATGCAATCTCTCAAACATCGCCGGCTTGGTTGGTTTTGGAAAAGTCAGAAAGTCGAAGCGCATGAATACAGTGCTTCCAGTGATGCTCCCACCTTTCAAGAGTGCCAATGTCATTTATTCAATTGTTACTGCTTCGGCATCCTCAAGTTTGATGAATAAAACAGGAATAACGCCGCACGTTTGTCAATGGAGAAATGTTTAACTGTCACCAATTCAACAGAGACCTTGAGCAAGAGCAAGACGATAGTAATGGCCACGCCGGGAGAGGAGGTCCTGATGCGTGCCCTGCTCCACCACTCGGCCAGCTTCAAGGACGAATATTCTGTCCGCGTCTTGAACAGTGAAAAGTCGATGGGCGATTGTGATGCAGGTTCTTCCTTCTCGCGCTGATTGTAGCGCTTCCTCGACGAGCTAAGGAAAGTTTCTTTCTTTATGGAGTCAGACCTTTTCGCTCTCGGCGTCCAGCGCCGACGTTGCTTCGTCAAGAAGCAGAATTCGAGGTTTTCGAACCAAAGCCCTAGCGAGAGCGAGTCTCTGCTTCTGTCCTCCCGACAGTCTTCCTCCCCTCTCGCCCACATCTTCGTCGAAGCCGGCAGGCAGGGCGAGGACGAACTTGAGGGCGTTCGCCAGTCGACAGGCTTCTTGCACCTCTTCCAAGCCCACTCCTTTCACTCCCAGAGTGAGATTTTCCAAGACCGAGCCCTTGAAGAGGACTGGCTCTTGTCCCACCAAAGCCATCGAACTTCTAAGGTGTCTCAAGGAGATCTCTTCGAGGACAGTGTCGTCCATTTTCTAAAAAGTCCGTAATTTATTGAAGCCTTACAATTTTCCCATTGTCGTAGCCATAAAAACGTTCGAGAAGCTGCACGACGGTACTCTTTCCACTGCCCGATGCTCCGACCAACGCCACCTTCTCACCTTTTCGGGCTCTCAGCGTCAGACCATTAGCAGCTGGCATCTCTTTTCGATTAGGATAAGCGAAGTGGACATTTGCCACATCGACTTGGCCTTGGATATCCTGAAAAAAATGGCTTTGGCAAAAATGTTCTCGGTTACCGGAGTTGCTCCCTTGTCAAGATCGACAGGTTTGTCTGGATAGACAAGTTTGAGTAAAGAATCGGCTGCGGGTGAGGCTCGAATGAGAGTCGTGAAGGCCGGTGATGCGAAGACCGTCGACCAGCCAGCGAAATCGATGAGTACCGTAGCTCTGAAGTTATTCTTTTCAAGAATTAATCAAGCCCTCACAAAAAGGCTCGATTCGTTGCCACCATTCCTCGATAAATCAATTCTCCTCCAATAAGCCACCCTCCCATATCAGCGAGGAACATGAAGGACTGTGAGAAGGCGAAGTTCAAGGCTTCTGTTCGTGAGCGCTGAAAACTTCCTTTACTCAAGGACGAAAAGATGCAATCAAACCTTTTCATTGAAGACCAGCGCAACTTGAAGAGTTTCGTGAAAACGTTTGAGGAAGAAGTCTTCAGCTGTGAGAAGCTGAATGGTTCGAGCTTGTTCCAGGATTTCGAGACAAAGCTGGAAACAGTACTTGGAATGTCGAACTGAGCTACCTGATCACTCTTGTCGACTGCATTCTTCTTCATGGTCGCTTTATGGACTCGATACCCACAAATGGCTTCGACCACAATGAGAAAGAGGATGAGCGCCACGCCGAAGAGGCCGACTTGCCAGCAGAACAACAGCGAGAGTCCGATACAAATAAACGCTGAGGCTACATTGTTCAACAGAGCAATCACTCGCTCATCCAGGGCCTGAAAGTTTCCAAAGAAGACTTTTCACTTACAGCTTTGGTATGATTGGCATCCACAGAGAGTCTCGAGACAACTCTTCCATGAGAATTCTCCGAAGAATCAAAATGAGCGGCGTCTTGGTCGAGTTGAGACTTCATCGCCGCCACTTGAAGGTCGTTCACCACCGACTCCGCGCTCCAACCCGAGGCCATTGACTAAAACTTCTGGAATTCCAAAATATCTCACCGCTAGTGGATACAGTATCCAAGTGCAGACTCCAAGACCTGCACAATACAGTATGACTCGAGCCACAGGCCAAGCCAAATCCTCAGGCATATCGTTGAGAATATTGAAGATGGGCAATTTGATCACGGACCAGATCGGGTACTCCAGGCCCTTGAGTAAGCCAAAGAAAATGGTCAAAAAAAGCGAAGTTCGATGGTTTCGGGTCTCCTTGTAGAGGTCCCATAATGAAAAGCTTCTCTGAAAAGATACGGTAGGTTGAAGTAAAGAAGCGCTTGCCTTTTTCGAAAACTGTTTCCTCTCAATAACTTCCTTCCATCCCTCGAGAAACTTTTGACTTGTCGTGGAGCTTCGTCTGAAAAGATTTCATTTGTTTCGGCTTGAACCTGGAGGAAATCGCCCGCTCCCTTGCCTGCGACGTTTCAATGGAGCCCTCAAGAGCTTGCTTCTTGACAAGGCCCGCATACATTCCACCAACAGCGACGAGTTCCTCATGCGAGCCCATCTCGACGACTCGGCCTTGATGAATGACGTGGATCTTCTTGACACTCCTGATGGTGGAAAGGCGATGGGCGATGACGAGGGTGGTCCTTCCCTTCGCCGCCTCCTCCAACGCCGCCTGCACCACTCTTTCACTCTCAGAGTCCAAGGCCGAGGTCGCCTCGTCCAGGAGAAGAAGTCTCGGCTTCCTGGCTATGGCTCTAGCGATGGCTACTCGCTGCTTCTGTCCGCCCGAGAGGGAGACGCCACCAGCTCCGACGAGGGTGTCATAGCCTTTGTCCATTTTCATGATAAAATCGTGAGCGTTGGCGGTCTTTGCTGCTTCGACGATATCTTGTTCAGACAAAGATTCTCCCAAGCAAATATTTTCTCTGATTGTTCCAGTGAAAAGACACGGCTCCTGTTGAACCACTCCGATAAGCTGAACTAAAAAGGTTTCTCTCGGTCTGATCACGCTTACTTTCCTTAGCGTCTGAGGATCGATCTCTTTCAGGTCAACGCCATCCAAGCTCACCGAGCCCGAGTCGGGGTCATAGAGACGCGTTATCAAGCCAATCTGTCAAGTCAGCTGTTGAAGGATGGCGAGAAAGACTTACAGCTGTACTCTTCCCGCAGCCGGATTGCCCAACCAAGGCAATCGTCTCTCCTGGCTCAGCACTTATGTTCAGTCCTTGGAGCACCTTCATGTCTCTTGAGGCATATCGAAAGTGTACATCATCGAAGATCAAATGTCCTTTGGCCGATCGAATTTCAGTACCAGGCAAGGCTTTCTTCTCAATTTTAGGTTTCTGAAATTCGACTTGATTTTTTTTCTAAAAATAACTACCGTATCAACAAACTCGTAAATAACCCCAGCGGCCACTCTCGCCTTCAGCATGGTCATCAAATGTGGTCCAAGTAATCCGAGAAAGAAACTGCCAAAGATCATGGCACTCATAACAATCAAGACATTTCCCGGCTCGGTTATCCAGCCTCGTGAATAGGCAATGGCGCCGTACCTGAGCCTTTCTCTCGTCGAAGTCTTCAACTAACATGAATCCAATGCCAAAAATAACATCCAGCTCGCAGAACATGAGGCCCGTGAAGAACCCATTGATGAAATAGACGGGTATTGTCGCCTTCCGGGCTCGTCTCAATGCCGCTTCGTATCTCTGAAACATGACCATTTTCAGAACTTTCAAGTTTCCAGCTTCTCAATTCGTAGCAAACGTTGATCTTCCTCTCACCTTGACCATGGTGTCCTGTCCATTACAAGCCGCAACAGTCTTCACATTCACTATTGCTTCCTCTGCCAGGGCTCCCGCCTCACCAGCCAATTCTGTCTGCCTCGCCGTCGGGCGCTTCATGGCCCTCGCCATGAGTGATAGGGTCAAGGCGCCGAGTGGTCCCATAATTACAACCACCGACGCCATCTTCCAGTCCACGGCAAAACAGATTGTGAGTGCCGCAACGAAGTCCGCGATTCCTCTCAGGAGCAGCCCGATCTTGTCTCCGAGTCCGTCTTCAATCTTGGTGAGATTCTCTTGGAGAGTTGACAGAAGCGAGGCAGAATCATGAGAATCTAGCCACTCTCCATCTTTTGAGAGAACCGCTCGAATGAACTCAGCTCGAATTCGAGCAACTACTCTTGAGCAGACGTTGGAGTAGAGGTAGAACTGAAGCATCTTTGGCTCAAAAGTCAAGAGAATACCTGAACAATTGACGCGAAGAACCCAAAAACACAAAGTGCTCCATAGATAGCCACAATTCGATAAACATCATGGAGAAACTCCGAATTCCCCTCCAGCTCCTTCGTGACGATCAGCTTATTGACCACTTTTCCCGAAAGAACTGTGACCACGGGCTGTGAGGCTCCGCAGAGGATTGCGAGAATCGATGCAAGGACGACTCTCCAGACATCGCCTTTCGTTGCAAATCGAAACTGAATCGACTTTTTACCAAAAAGCTAGGCTTACAAGTTCTCTATAAGTCACGGGTTCAGCCGGCGGCGGGGCATCGGCGTCTCCACTGAAACAGAGGTTAGAGGGGAGAACAAAGGAAAGCGCACGTGCAAAGCAGACAGGCGAGGAGTCGCTGCGAGGCCGACCAGCGCGGGTTCGCCGTCATTACGCGATAAGCCCGTTTGGTCTCCGGAGGCGACCTCCGCGAGGGGCTCCCGTCCGATTGTACTCGCAATCAGTTCGCTCCTCCCCTTTGAACTTGAGGAAGAGTTTGTTGTTTGATTCTTTTTGCAAGTTTAGTCATCTTTTTTTGCCCGTATCATCTTTTTTGATGTCAAGGAGTGCAAGAAATCAACGAAACTTTGCTCCGGTCAGTGTTATACTCTTCTGGTGTGTCGAAGTGTGCTTGTCGAAGAGTCGAAGGAAAAGTTGCCGACTTTTCATGTTCACGTCGCGCGAAGCACACGGGAATCGCGGTCTCGGCTTATGCAAAACGGTCTAAAATCGGGGAGGGTATCGCTGAAAAGTGTACTCTCTGGTCTTTGTTGTCGGTGTTTGACTCGACTACATGACATTGCAGATCTATAATAAATCATCAAGATTTGCCTGAGCTAATAGGAAGCATCCAGCCAATTCATTGGCGTGACTTGTGTAAAAAATTTTCAAAAAAAAATAAAAATTTAATACCAACAAAAGAGAGAAACGTTCGAGATCCGGAGCGCGTCCCTGCGCTGGCTTTCAAGATGCGCCAGGTCAAGCTGAAATGGTGCTAGTCTAAAATCCACGGATCACTTGTGCATCCCAGCCGCCCAACAGACAACTTTCCAATTGATCCGTGGCCCCCGCAGACAAACAGCCACTGGCAAACTTTTGCAATTCGCACCTTCGCTTGCGCTGTTTTGGATCATTCCAGCGAATTGGAGTTGAGCAGAAGAGGAGAGCCAAGTGCCGCCAATGGTCTTCAACGTATTTCCTCTGACAATCCTTTTCTTCTTGTTCAATTCGGGAACCGCCTTCGACATCCCCAACTGTTGCATGTGCTCGAGTCGTACTCTCTGCATACCGTATGATTGGCAGTGCGACATGGAACAAGAATGCCCCGACAACAGCGACGAAGCTCTACGCGTATGTTGCAAACCAGCTTTAATTTTATTATTATTTAGTTATTTAACATTAAAGACTGTTGTGTTTAGAAGTGCTATAAGGATGGTTATCATCAACCGATGGCGAACAAGGATTTGACTGTATTTGACTGCAAAGGCGGATGGAATCTTTTCGCAGAAAACGTCTGCGATGGAATCGAGGTCGGTTGGCATCGATATTTTTGTTTTGGGTAGTATTTCTAAACTTGAAAAATGTTGACTTTTCAAGTTTAGAAATACAGCCTCGCGCATAGCTATGGACTACTGCACCCGCAGACCCTCATTTTCAAATTCAAGTGAATAAGCATTTTGCTCGTGCAAGCTTTAATAAACACTAACTGCTCATGCATCTTACAGGATTGCCGAGATGGAAATGACGAAATCAACTGCCCGGCAACAAAAATCGCGATGTTTTCGGTTGGAAGCAATACGACAGAAAGTCCGATTCCAAGCTCATCTCCCGCTACAAGTAATATTACCAGCCAGAATTGCTCCATTCAATTCACTTCTCCGCTTGAACAAAGTGCTGAACGCCAAAATCTTGTGCTCTCGTTCATGGGCGGCTTTATCGCTGCCATTATTCTCGGACTTCTCCTTGTTCTTATTCATCGAGGAAAGTCTGTGTTTTTGAAATTCTCATCTTATAGGAAATCGTATGAGCTGCCTTAAATTAGTCGCACAATCTTCCTTCCAAATCAATTTTTCTACTGTTGAAAAACCTTTGTGGAAGAACTTTATTGTTGCAATATGTTGGAAATTCGAAGCAAATAAAAATTCTTCTACAGACTATACGCCACGGCATACTGTTGGAATTTTAACATCCTCGTCAATTGGGGGAAGAATTTCTCCGGTAAAATCTTCTAGAACTCCCGTCGCAAGATAGTTCTTCCTCGCGGCCGACAGTGGCACGCTGACGTCGAAGCAATGGTGTGCCACTGTCTGAAAGGCCGTTGTTTTGATGATTATCGATCCTTCAGGGCACGCATCCAGGGGAAGGCTCACGCAAATCAGGCCATCTCTCGAAATTTGTCGCGATTTCTTGATGGGACCTGGAAATGGTAATGAATTAATTCCAAGAATTGCTTATGATCAACTTACGAGCTTCTTGACCATTTCCGAGTTTGTATTTGGAGGCATCCAAATTCGCAGCGCATTCCGCAGCAGACTCGTCCATCGGTGTAAGCGCTTGTTCTTTGAAGAGATCGACGATGTTCGTAGTAGTTTCGCCGTTCGTCAGAAGGAAGTTTTTCGAGTACTTCTCGCCAGAGTACAGAGCACAGATTCCACACGACTTGGTTTGGAAGAGCGACGAGACGGCGACGACCACTTGCTTCTCGTCAAATCGAATTTCGGCAAAAGGAACGCTGATGTGTTTGTGTTGACCATGAATTGTGATGAGAGCGGACCTGCAGGATTCGACTTTTGCTTCAATTTGCGATTTTACTTACCCGCAGATGAATGATTGCGCATTGATGGGAATGTACTCTGAGAGGCATTTCACTCGTCCATTCACAACGCTCACGTCCGCGGTTGGGCTGTTCACCTTCAAATCCTGCAAAACAAGGCACAAATTCACTAGCATTTAACCAAGAACTCACCAACAGAGTCCGCTTTTCATCGGTCTTGGTTCTGATGGCAAGCGCGCCGACCAAGCAGTCTTGGAATATCGGCACGTAGCAGTTTGGAAGCTGTGGAGCTAAGTATTTTGTCTTGTCGAAGGTCTGGACTTCGTTCGGTTGAACGTGGCATTGCTGCCATGGCTTGAGGAACTTTCGCATGACATTCTCTCCAAGAAGCTGCGTCCTTCTCAGGTCGGCGCCGAATTCGCTTCCCAGAATGACCAGGCCAGTCTCTGTCACCTCGATGCTGAGTTGCGGCTCGAGTGAAACTGGTGACGTGATCAAGCCGCGGAACTGCGAGCCCAAGCCAGTAAAGAGGAGAGCCGTCTGCAGCGCGTTCCAAACGATTTCTAGTTCCACAAACTTTGACACTGTCAAAGTGAAGTTTCCACTGGAGGCGGCGATGCTGCTGCGTCGCCAGTCGCCGCCCAGCGTCATCTCGACGCGACGATCACCAACGAGTCCTTTCAAGTCCAAGAGCATCGTCATTTTTCCCGAAAGAGTCACGTTCTCCGTGTAGAAAAGCGGCTTCGACCACGCCTCAACAGACGTGAAACCGCCTTCGCCTGTGAGGGCTAGCCCATAATCTCTTTTTGGACCGTCGCGATTCTTGTCCACGAACTTGTAGCCACCAGTGGCGCTCGTCTTCCAGGATGTGCATCCCTCTGTGCACGTAAGCATCAGCTCCAGCTTCAGCACTCGATCCGTCTCGGTGTCCGTGAAATTCAGCTCAATCGTCGAGTTCCACATCCAGCCCTCACGATGAGGACCGTTCTTCACGTCGTCGTCATTCTGCGTCTTGTCGATGACAATGAGTCCAGTAGTGTGCTCCAAATCAACCATCATGTTGATGCTGGCTGGTTCACTCTCGCTTGCCCGAATTCGCCCTTCAAGCCGATTCTTCAGTGGAATGAGATTTGTCGGAATGATGCGGTGCCAGAAGTTCATGCCGGGCTGGACGCTTTCCAGATAATAGAAGTACGGCGTGCCTTCGGTCGGCCACTTCTTGCCGTGCTCTTTCAAATCGTCCTTGAAAGGTCGGAGTTCGAGCTCCTTCAGCTCACTCTTCACTGGATTCATGGGGCTTGTCTCCGTAAAGACGACCGTCCTTCCGTCGATGGAAAACACTATCCTATCGTTCTGTGGAGGGTCGAAGTTCGCCGTGACCTTCATGTCGTCGAAGTTAAGCTTGACTGTGCCGTTGAGGGCCACATTGACGAGCACAGAGTTTTCGATTCGAATACCCATATTTAGCATGGGAGTCCACAGCGACATCGTCACGACGTTCATGACCGAGGAGCGAAGCTTGAAGTCGACGGCCGCACTCACTTCTTCCACCGTGCCAGTCGCCGGCAGAAGTTGAATCTTCGTGCCGAAGTGGAATTCGAGTTGCAAGGGAGCTTTCCCAGAGACTTGAAGGGGAATTCCAATCGAGGTAGGAATCTTCCTCGATGTCTCGTAGAGAAGTGACGAGAAGGAAGTGTCATAGCCGACTCCGCCGCTAAGCAGCGCTTCCGTGTTCTTGTCAATGGCTAGATCACCATCCTTGGTTATCATTGCCAAAAGCCAAGCCAACTCGAGCTTGAAGCTGAAGGCTTCTCGGTCGTAGAAGCGTAGGTCCACTTGAATTTGGGAGTGCTTGTTCGCTTCGGTGGACTCGGTCGGGTAGAGCCGTCGATATAGCGTCGCAAAGGAATTTCCGAAACTGTTCGTCTCAACTGGTGCTCGCTTCATTCGACGCATTGGATTTGACGCTCCTAGCCATTGAGCAATTTCGGCGATCTCCTTCCCGACCTGATCATCATTGAAGTGAACCACGATCTCCGCCAGATTCTTGACTCGCTGGTTGAGTACGAAGAAATGGAGGCCGAGAGCCAACGTCTTGGGCATTGTCGACGAGTTTGAATAGATCTGTCGAAACTCGGTCATCCAGCCGATTTCAAATTCGCTGCTGTAGCGTTCGTCTTTGTGGTACCAGGATTGTGTCGGCAGGCCTGGCTCTTCCAATGGTGCCCACGAGTCTTCAATGTTTTTAATGCTGAAAGAACACGGTTCAACCGGACTAATGTTGCTACATAGTATAGATGAATTTCTTTGACGAGAGTCCATTGAATAACTCATTGCGTATCAGAAAAAGCGCTTCTTTTAAAGTGCCATAAAGCTAGCGCTACGAAACCCAAAGGTACATTTCTCCTCTGCAAAACATGGCCTCAAACTCACTGTACCCCAGGCTCTTCCCACATTTTTTGCCGACTTGAATTAAAAACTTACAGCTCATCGAAGCATGGAAGGTCCGATTTAAAATCGTCCAGAGATGACTTCACGAAAGCACGCAATTCTTCGGGAACGCCGTCCTTTGCGAGCATCTCTGCCAGCTTCCTCAGATATCCGCGTGTGGGTTGTCGGCGAAAGAGCGTTTCGAAGGCGCGGATTCGTACTTCAGTTTCCAACGAAGAGCTGGCAATAATCTCGCCCAGCCTGGTTTGCATCGTCGAGAAGCTCATTTTTTGGAAGGCCGCCACAGCCGCCATCTTGATGCCCGGCACGCTGTCGCCGTTGATGATGGTCAAGAGATCAGTTGACAGCGCATCAATGCCAGCGTTTGAGGCCACGGAGAGCATGAGCGAGATCTCGGACGGGTTTCCTTCTCCAACAGCTTCTTCCAACAACTTTCGAATGTCCTAAATCAACTCATTTATTGTTTGCAATCGAGCAAAAAATAAAGGTTAATAAATCTATAGCAATTTTTTCTTACCACTTCAAAGTCCTTTACAGCATCTGTCTGGCCTGTCTTCTTTGTAGCCGGTTGATCGCTGCTTGACGAGACGAGGAAGCGAATCATCGCCCCGTAGGTCTTGTAGCAAGTGGCGCGAGTGAAGGGCTGGCTTGCATCATCGAGCGTCATGCAGAACTCCAAGATCTCGTCGACGTTCGCCTTTGTGGGTGCGCGGGCATTGTTGAGAAGACTGAAGAGTAGCGAGATCTGCGCGGGCTCGAGGATTTTCTTGAGTTGATCGACGAGATGACTGATTCCTTGACTCGTCGCAGCCACAGCCAACGCGTTGCGCAGTAGCGATGATTTCTCGGCGGAATTGACATCAATCTTCACCACCAGCTCGTCGATCTCCGACTTGGAGAGCATTCGAAGCGTCCTCACGAGATCATCTGTCAGTTGATGGGCACGAAATACGTCCTCCTTCTCATCAAAGTCCAGGGCGCCGGCAATAGTGTCCACGAGGCTCTTGGCGTGCGCCACTCGGCCTTCAACCTTTGAAAATGGATTCGGGTTCTCGGGATTGTTTGTGTGAAAAGCCTCCTTGGTGGCATCCCAGTCGTTTGAAAATTGGAGCTTCTCCTTGTCGACCTTCATCTGCGTCGGCATTACGACATCTTGCTTCACCATCTTGAAGAAACGCAAACTCGCTGTGGTTCTGGTCTTGCCCAGATGAATGTGCTTGAAGGGCTTGAAAGTGTACGTTGAGTGGACAGAGCTGTCGAAGATGAAGATGTCTTCATTTGTAAGGCGATTGACCTTGAAGGAATAGTCGGTCCGCGAGAAAAGTCTTCGTTCATTGACATGGAAATTTCGAGGTCCACATTGCTCTCCAAGTTTATCATGCAGGACTTGCGGCCTTGAGACGCACTCACGAAAGGCGATATTCTTGTGGATCACCGTTCGGAGGTCCGGTCCCACGTTCGTCCAATACATTGTGTTACATTCCCCTTCAACGTTGTCCTGAAACGCCGGATTAGTAGTTCAATACGAAAAAGCTAAAGTCTCGTTTTCATTGGAATCCCCCCCCCCCCGTGCGAAGGGGCCGAGGAAACTCTCGAAGCGACTTCGACGCCGAATTTCACCGTCTTTTCTCTCCTCTACACCAAAATGAACTTCTCAGACCCTTTTGTTTCTATTGTTCATCCCATTATCGAGATTGATTATAAAGTTCGCGTTTGCTTACCTCAATCTGGTAGCAAGGTGAATCCGTAGAAATGCACTCCACGTTCATGTCGACAGAGATCATGCCGAGAACGGCTCTCTTCAAGTTTCGGTAGAAAGCCTCATCGTTCTCGTGAAATTGCAACTCAGAAACGACGCCCGCTTGGAACTTGAAGAGGACGGGTAAATACAGCTTCGTCTCGATCTCCTCGGGAATGTTAATCTTTTCGAGAAGACGAAAACTTCGTAGTCGATGACGATCGCCGTCAAAGACATCGTTGAGGTTCCTGGCTCGGAAACGCGTCAGCTGGAGGACCACCGTATTCTTGTCGATGAAATCGAGAAACCCAATGAAGCGAAATTGTTCTGTCACACAGTGGTTGGAGGAGTGCCCGAGCTCCGTGATCGCCTGGGATGTGTAGAAGAAATAATAACGAGTCTGTGGCACGAAAGCATCCTGCTCGAGCTTGTCGTAGCGAGCTTCGAACCAGCTGATGTAGGCCGTCGTCAATAGACCATAAAGAGCGAGTAACGTCCAGATTCGAAGTATGAGAGGAGATGCCATGAGGTGGCAAGCTGGCCTCCTTCACTTTCGTCCTCCCTCTTTTATACAGAAACGCGTGTTCAGAATGCATCACCGGAACTCGTTTTTCATGAAGAACATCTGGCTGAAAGCGGCGGGAAGCCGCGGCAAAAGAAATGAAGAGCAGCGGCTGTCGTGCCATGCCGCCTCCAGCCATCAGCTGTTTCCTGGTGTGAGTCACCGGGGTCGGGTCACTTGCTGCACTCGAGATCTACAAAAAAGACACATCAAGCCTTCAAGTGCCATGCAAATTTTTCTAACGATTTATCACAACTGGAGAATCCAGCTAGCACAGGCCTTGTGCCAACGCGAGACGATAGTAGTGTCCTTTCCGTCTTAGAAGTTCGTTATGGCTTCCCTGCTCGACAACTCGGCCTCCCTCGAGCACAAATATTCGATCTGCATCCTGGACTGTAAAGAGACGATGAGCAATGGTGAGACAAGTGCGCCCCTCTCGAGCTGATCGAAGAGCCTCTTCCACCAGCTGAAGAGAAGTTTCTTTCTTTATGAGAGTCAGACCTTTTCACTCTCGGCGTCCAGCGCCGACGTAGCCTCGTCAAGAAGCAGTATCCGAGGTTTCCGAACCAAAGCTCTAGCGAGAGCGAGTCTCTGCTTCTGTCCTCCCGAGAGCCTTCCTCCCCTCTCCCCCACATCTTCGTCGAAGCCGGCGGGCAGGGCGAGGACGAACTTGAGGGCGTTCGCCAGTCGACAGGCTTCTTGCACCTCTTCCAAGCCCACTCCCTTCACTCCCAGAGTGAGATTCTCCAAGACCGAGCCCTTGAACAACACCGGCTCCTGGCCAACGAGGGCCATCGAGCCTCGGAGATGCTTCAAAGATATGTCTTCTAATCGAGTGTCATCCATTTTCTGCAAGTTCTTTTCGGTTCGAAATTGAGGCTCACGATTTGGCCGTTATCATAGGCGTAGAAACGTTCGAGAAGTTGAACTACGGTACTCTTGCCACTTCCTGATGCTCCAACCAAGGCAATCTTCTCTCCGGGTCGAGCTCTCAAGGTGAGATTGTTAGCCGCGGGTGCTTCTGGACGATTGGGATAAGAGAACTGGACATTGGTCATTTCAACGTCTCCACTCAGTTCCTAAAGAGTTTGTACGCTCTTTCGATCTCGACTCACAGGAGTTGTACCCGCGTCAAGTTTGACTCTCTTTGGAGGGAAAATTAGTTTTAGAAGCGAGTTCGCAGCTGGGGAGGCTCGAATGATGGTCGTGAAAGCAGGCGACGCAAAGATGGTCGACCAGCCGGCATAGGAAATGAGCACCGTGGATCTAGGAGCACAATGCGAAGTAGAGTTCAACTTACATAAACGCTCGACTTGTAGAGACCAATCCTCGATAAATAAGCTCTCCTCCAATGAGATAGCCACCCATATCAGCCAGGAACATAAACGACTGAGAAAAAGCGAAATTCAACGCTTCGATTCGTGACCTCTAAAGCTCTAATCATCTCAAGAGTGCCAACCTTTTCATTACACCGCAGACCAGCCTGAAGACTTTGACTAAATCTCTGCAAAAAGAAGTCTTCGGCTGTCAGCAACTCAATCGTACGAGAATGCTCCAAGATCTCCATGCACAACTGAAGAAATCCCTCTTTCTTCTACAGTAACCTAACCTGATCGCTTCGGTCTTCCCTTGAAGTCTCCTCCGTCACTTTCCGCACTTTATGGCCAGTGAAGGCCTCGATGAAGATGAGCAAGCCGATGAGGAAAACGCCAAAAAGGCCGACTTGCCAGCAAAAGCACAACGACATGCTCACGCAGATGGTCGCTGAGGCGACGTTGTACAAAAGAACGATGACGCGCTCGTCAAGGGCCTGAAACAGTCTTTCGTGAACGTTGACTATTTCTGAGGATTACGAGACAAAGCGTACCGCCTTCGCGTGGCTTGCATCCACCGTGAGTCTGGCAACGACTCTTCCATGGGAGTTTTCTGCAGAGTCAAAATGAGCGGCATCTTGGTCCAGTTGAGACTTCATGGCCTTCACTTGAAAGTCGTTCACCACTTTCTCAGCACCCCAGCCAGCCACAACTGACTAAAACATTCATCGTCAGCCAATAAGAACTGCCTACCGTAATCGGGAAGATGATCCAAATGCCCACGCCGAGCCCCGTGCAATACAGAACAACTCGAGCCACGGGCCAAGCCAAGTCCTCAGGCAGATGATTCAAGATCTCGAAGACCGGGAGTTTGACCATCGACCAAAGTGGATATTCAAGGCCTCGAATGATGCTGAGGAGAACCGTCGCAAGCATAATTCCCTTGTGGTCAGCTGCTTGCTTGTAGAAATCCAAAAGCGTATAGGACTTCTAGAAAGCACTTCGTTGATTCATGTCCCTTACCCTCTTGGAAGCATGCCTATCGATGACGTCCTTCCAGCCCTTCTCAAAGATCAGGCTTCTAATGGAGCTTCTTCTGGATGAAATTGCTCTTTCTCGAACAGGAGAAGACTCGACGGGGCTTTCAAGTGCCTGTTTCTTGACCAATCCTGCATAGATTCCTCCAAAAGCGACGAGTTCCTCATGGGAGCCGACTTCTCGGACTCTTCCCTGGTCGAAGACGTGGATCTTCTTGACACTCCTGATGGTGGAAAGGCGGTGGGCGATGACGAGGGTGGTCCTTCCCTTCGCCGCCTCCTCCAACGCCGCCTGCACCACTCGCTCACTCTCAGAGTCCAGGGCCGAGGTCGCCTCGTCCAGGAGAAGAAGGCGGGGCTTCCTGGCGATGGCTCTAGCGATGGCCACTCGTTGCTTCTGCCCGCCCGAGAGGGAGACTCCACCAGCCCCGACAAGTGTGTCGTAGCCCTTATCCATTTTCATGATGAAATCGTGAGCGTTGGCGGTCTTTGCTGCTTTGACGATGTCTTCTTCAGCTAAGGACTCTCCCAGACAGATATTTTCCCTTATCGTGCCTGTGAAAAGACAAGGCTCCTGTTGCACTACACCAATCATCTAAACCCACTCTAATTTTCCAATCTCGGAACCTTTCTGAGATTCCTCATATCAAGTGTCCTCAAGTCATTTCCATCAAGCTTCAACGTTCCATAATCGGGGTCATAGAGGCGCGCTATCAAGCCAATCTGAAGGAACTCTTTTCCAGATTGAAAAAAAAGAGAACTCACAGCCGTGCTCTTTCCGCATCCAGAATGTCCTACAAGGGCGATCGTCTCGCCAGGCTCCGCTCTCAAAGTAAGACCTCGAAGCACGGCCACATCCCTTGATGCGTACCGAAAATGCACATTATTGATTTCCAGTGCTCCTTCCGCTGATTTCAGTATCACCGAGTTTCCAATTCCTTGGAAAATATTCGATTTCTAAAAAGTTTTAATTTTTCGAACACTCACCTTGTCGACATATTCATAGATAATTCCCGCAGCCACGCGGGCTTTCAAAATATTCATCAAGTGTGGTCCAAGCAGTCCAAGAAAATAGCTTCCATAAATCATAGCATTCATCACGATCAGTACGTCTCCTGGCTGTTTTATCCACCCCCTCGAATATGCCACAGCACCATAACTACAAACTCCCTTTAATGATCTATGATCTCTCTCAAACGCACATGAATCCCACTCCGTAGATGACGTAGAGCTCGAAAAACATGAGACCCGTGAAGAAACCGCTGATAAAGGACACGGGTATCGCCGCCTGGCGGGCTCGCTTCAACGCCGCGGCGTATTTCTAGAAGAAGAGGTCATAAAAATAGGGGCATCGGGTGACTTCTACGTCGCCTTATTTGTCTTGGGTACATCTTCAAAACAAGGAAAGACAAGACCAACCTTGACCATAGTGTCCTGTCCATTGCAAGCAGCAACAGTCTTCACATTCACTATGGCTTCCTCGGCTATGGCTCCTGCCTCGGTGGCCAGGGAGGACTGCTTGGCACTCGGTTGTCTCATTGTTCGAGCCATGAGTGAGAGGGTGAGAGCGCCAATCGGTCCCATGGTCACCACGACCAGTGACATTTTCCAATCAACAACGAAACAAATGGTCATCGCCGCGATGAAATCAGCGATTCCTCTTAGAAGGAGACCAATCTTGTCTCCGAGTCCATCCTCTATCTTCGTCAAATTCTCATGAAGAGTTGACAGCAGGGAAGCTGAGTCATGGGAGTCTAGCCACTCTCCATCCTTCGATAGAACCGCTTGAAGGAACTCCGCTCGAATTCTAGCCACCACTCTTGAGCTGACATTTGAATAAAGGTAGAACTGAAGATCAACTTTTAGTATTCTCAAAGAAAACCAACCTGAAAGACCGATGCAACAAAAGTAAAAGCGCACAGCGCCGCGTAAATCGCCACAATTCGATAGATCTCATGAATAAAGTCTCGATTTCCCTCCAGATCTTCCGTGACTATCAGCTTGTTCACAATAATTCCCGCTAGGACACAAACGAAGGGCTGAGCAATTCCACAAAGAATGGCCAAGATCGAGGCCACAAGAACTCGGATCACATCGCCTTGAGTGGCGAATCGAAACTAAAACTCCTTCTTCAACTAGAAAAAACCTACAAGATCCCGATAAGAGACCGGTTCAACAGGCGGCGGGTCATCTGTGTCGCCTCTAGAAACCTCGAGGTCAAGAGAAGTTGCACTAAAGGACCCACGTGCATAGGACGAGAGCGAGAAGGCGCTGCCAGACGGACCACCGCGGCGACGTCGTCCCTGCAGCCATTCAACGACCGAGCGATAAGCCTTCTTCTCTTTGAATCGCCTCGTTCGTGGGGGGCTACTGCTCCGGCCTCCTCTCTCCCCTCTTCTCCCTTTTCACAAACCTTCGACGAGTTCATCGTTTCGCTTGATCTTTCCTTCAAATATGACGTGTGACGCAAGTGAGAGGCCCGAGTGCGAGAGGACCTCGAAACTCCTCGACCTTTTACTTCGAGGGCGCACGTTTTGTTGTGAACTTCAGGGTGAGAAGGGCAAACATTTGGTCTATTAACGTTTCGTTAAAGCGACCTTCACTCCATTCGTCCTCGTCGGTCGGTCGTGTTCTTCAGCGCTCTCCGCCACCGCTGCCTCATCATTCGCCGGAG